>CM021104.1:649996897-650176575 GCA_007115665.2 Sequoiadendron giganteum | reverse complement strand
GAATTTTTTTTTTTTATTCGCAGTTTAAAGGCTTGCCGACCTACGGGTACCACCTACGCCTGCAGGGACAGTACCAAGGGTATCGTCGCCTACCATTATTGTAGGCGGTATCCCCTTGGGCGCCACCCCCCTACAGGGCCGATGGTACCGCATGGGTACTGCCCTGCCACCTTGGCAGATGGTGGCCCCCATGCAGCCGTCCTTTTTTTATTAATTTTTTTTTTTTTTAAATTAACTTTGTATAATTTTTTTTATTGATTTTTTTTAATTTAAAAAACATTTTTTTTCAAAATAAGCCTAATTATGCTTTTACGGTGACGTCTATTTGGCCGTAAAATTTAACCCACTGTTTTTGCTGCGACGGCCATATGACCGTCAAATTTAACCTAGCGTTGGTTTTTTCCCTCTTTGGAGCTGATTTCTTCCAGAAGCCATCTTGGGCATACAATATCATTTTTTGGCAAACGAGATATTGTCAGAAAGTTGGTTTCTCATCTTTTCAGTAGTTTGGGTCTCATCACATCTTTTTTCTGTTGGTGCATTCTATAACTAGTTGAAGACAAAGGGGCTATTTTCAGTCTCAAGCTCATAACTTTTGATCAGTTTCTCTGTTTTTCGCAATCTCAGCGGAGTTGGAACTGTATTTCAAAGCTCTTCAATTTCATCCATGCCATTTTTCTAGATTTCACTCTAGGTATATTTTATTCAGTTATTTGTGTTTTCACACTCTGGTGGATTACTTGGACATATTTTCTCTTGGAAACTTTTTGTTCGCATGGGATGCTTTGTTTTTGGTTGTTCTTCATGTATTTCCAGCATTTTGTCCTTTGAGGATATTTTGAGCATCATTTGTTAGCTATCTTTTATGTAAACGCACTGAGATAAAGTGTCACACTATTGTACATGCATCTTTTGGGGATTTTTCATATAAGGTTGTGCCATATTTTGTACTCGTACTAATATTATAAAGTGCCATGAGGGGTTGTGTAGTTTGACTTTGTTTTTCCATCACATCTTTGTCTGGTAGTATCCCTCCATGACAATAGTGAATCCATACCATTGGGGGTTGTGTAGTTTGTCTTTGTTTGCCATCACACCTTTGTCCGATGAGTGTCCCTCCACGATGACAATGGACCCATATGATTCCAGTCTCATGCATGTGTGCTTTGTTTTGCACACCACTTTTTCAATTGCAGGTGCTATCTTGCGCACTTTCAGATGTTTCTTCTTCTTCATGCACTACAAGGTGTTTCACATCATTTTAGTGGATCTGCCAGGCTCTCCTAGTTCAACATTATGGGGGGGTTATTATATTGTCCGTGCTAATTCTTCCTTGGTTTCGCCCTAGAAGAGATCTTCCATCTTTAGTGGAGGTTCTTCAGCACCATAGCAGTCATCTTTCAACAGTTGTTTGCAGCTTCTTCTACTTCAATGATGTTCTTCTTCTTGGCTTTCTGCATCTCTTTTTGGTTTAGAGCTTTTTCCCATGAGGTTTTCTCTATTTCTCCATTTTACAGAGATTTGGTTGTATTTGGGTACCTGATCTGGCCTAGTTGTTGGGACCCATGTTTGCCTTCTTGCATTTTTTTGTAGCTGCACGGTTGCTCATCTTAAAGGGGGGTGTTAGAGTAAAGGTCTTAACTTAATTATGTTGATTAAGTTACCTTTATTCCCTTCTTAAGATTTCACGTTAGTTTGCATAATGTGGCATTTAATAATTATATTAATTATTAAATGTTTTCCTATTAGGGCTTCTATTAGGGTTTTTCCTATTAGGGTTTTATTAGGGTTTGCATGATCTCCCTTTTATAAGGATTGATCCCATTGTATTTCATATCAATTCATTCTCTCATTCTCTCTGATATATACATTTTCAGTTTTCAGAGAACCCTCACTTGTTTGTCTCCATCTCTTCTTTTGTGACAGGTTATTTGCATGCAGGTGATCTTCGGGGTTTGTGAAGTTGTATTTTCTCAACTCCTACATGTTCATCGCTAGATTGATGATCTAGGGTTTGCATGATCTCCCTTTTATAAGGATTGATCCCATTGTATTTCATATCAATTCATTCTCTCATTCTCTCTGATATATACATTTTCAGTTTTCAGAGAACCCTCACTTGTTTGTCTCCATCTCTTCTTTTGTGACAGGTTATTTGCATGCAGGTGATCTTCGGGGTTTGTGAAGTTGTATTTTCTCAACTCCTACATGTTCATCGCTAGATTGACGAAATTTCTATCAATATTCTGACAAACTTGAGTCATGATTTCGACATTTTAAGGCTAGTCAAGAAAGTGGCAAAATTTGAGTGACGAAAATTATTTCAATGATTCGTTAGTATTCGGACAATAGATTGTTGAAATTCCAACAAACTTTCATCAAAAATTGGAGTCAAATACAATAGTTTCATACTCTTCTCTAGCATAAACAAGCGAAACAAAGAGAGTGAAAAATAAATAGAGCACATAAACCTTATCCATTGGAAAAAATACGGAGCTTAGATTTTCTAGGGAAGAATGGTGTTGTGGGTATTTAATAGGTGAGGTGAAGAAGTGAAGTGGGACAATAACAGAGATCAAATTGATCACTACTTCTCAATTCAATTTTTTGCAACTCATCACTTAGTTTTGATATCCTTGATGGACCGAAGTCATGCACATCACCTTCAAGGATTCCTTATTGTTTGACTTGATTGGATTTGAAGACCTACAAGAATTAGTACTCAAAAATAAAATAAAATGCATAAACATGAACAAACTCACATAAGAATTTATTGACAGATGGTCAATGCTCCCCTTGAGATTCGTGACATGGCTTAACTGCCTCCCATGGATTGATTAACTCTAGCAGTTGTATCGGGTATTAACAGGTCAACCTTTTGGTGCAACGACAATCGTGGGGCCAACAATTGGTATTAGAGTCAAAGGTGTCGAGTTTGAATCCCCTTGGGTAACACTAAGGGGGAGATTATTGATAAATGGTCAACGCTCCCCTTGGGATTCGTGACATGGCTTAACTAACTCCCATGGATTCGTTAACTTTGGCGGTTGTATTGGGCATTAATAGGTCAAAATTTTGGTGCAATGGAATTTGTGGGGCCAACAAAGTTGACATGATGCTTCAATGGTGAAGGTTGAAATCATAGAGCTATGTCTCACTTTTGGCAAGAGGAAATTTTTGGAGTGGTCGGGCTGAATTCACTCACACACCTTCAAGCAAAGTAAAACCTTTGATTGAAGGTATGCAACTAAACACCTTTTCTAGAAGGTGGACCTTCACTAGAAGGTGGACTTTAGCCAGAGAAGGTGGTTTCCATAAAAAAAAAAAAAATCTATAAAATGGTTTTTTTTGCATGATGACCTTCTAGCAAAGGTACCTTTGCTTGAAGGTGCCAAAAATGAAAAATTCCTCATCTACATCAAAATCTCCACAAAAATTTTAATTTCAAACACTAGGTTGGACTTGCAAATGAGCTTAACTCAAGTGACAAGATATTTTGCAAGATCATAACCCTCAAAACGAACTTTCCGACAAGTATAATTTTGATATGTTTTCATTTTATCATGTATTTAATTTTTAATTTTTACTTAACATAGGTTTTTCTTTGAACATCAAGCTCTTGTTCTATAGAGGTTGAAAAATAGTAAAACATTGTAAAAAAACAATCAAAAATATCCTTTCCCTTCGTATTGATGTTCTTGTTTCACCGAATTTTTTTTGGATTTCAACATATTCACAACAAGTTATGTTGGACAACACACACGTATGTCCAAATTATAGTTATGGTGACTTCAAGAATTAATTAAAAAAATATATGTTACCAAAAATTATGAAAAAATATATGTTCCCTTTTTATTGATGTTGAAAATCTATATTTCAAAAATTATTTTATCCTTTATATAAAAAAGTTATGTTGGATGACACAAACGCTACTTTTTGAAAATATTGTTTTTTGTTCAAAACTAGTTATTAAAGGAGATGTTGAAAGATTCATGATTTATTTTGAAAAAATTTAAAATATATATTTAGAATCTACACAAAAATTGCGACAAATCACTAGTTTGCATCATCTTCAAATTCTTAATGGTTTAGCTACTATAAGTATTAGAAGATGAAGATTCGATTAAAAATATTAATGTAAATGCACATCTTGGGAAAAAAGTGACACACAGTATTGTGGGATCACCCTAAAATGTTACATAAATTCAAAAAAAATGTTTTTGACTGCTCTTGAATTGATTTTTAGGATCTTCACTTGCTCAAATAATATTTCTTGGATTCTTTCTCTTTTGAAATGGTGAAAATACTATGTATTTGTATAAAAATCTTCTAACTTCCTAAAAGTTAAATCCTGATGAGTGACAATTAGAATTTCAATTTCAAAAAATAAATTACTGACACCAACCTTTTTGAATTTGGGTCCAACTTAAGAGGTCTAGGACACAGTGCACTCTAGATCAAATCCCTCCTTTTCTAGGATCCAAATTGTTGGGGGAAAAATATTAAATGCATACTTCATTTTTTCACATTTGATTTTCTAGTAAATTTTAAAATGGGCCATGGAATACATAATTTAGGAGATTGGGTGCATGATTAGGTCTAAACACATAGGGAGAGAAAAACCTAGTGTGAAATTATCAAGGGTGGCAATTTATGGTGCTACATAAATTAATAACAATTAAAACAAACCTAGAAAGAGCAAATAATTTAGGCAAGAAATTTACTTTTTTTTCAACTATTTTCTTGAGGTCTTGTTGTAAGTTTGTTGGGTGGAATACACCTTCATCACATAAATACATGATAATTTATATAGCAACATAGTATCTAATCTGTATAGATCTCATTTATTTCTATTTACTATTTTAAAGCTATATATGTGCAGACATACATTCAACCTAAATTTGATAATAAACCCTACTTGTCAAGCAATTTTTGTTTTAAAATTGTCCATTCAAAGGTTCCCTTAAAATCCTGACATTTTAATACTAGCACTTACACTTATAGAAGGTTCAAGAAGTACACCAATAAGAAAGTAAAGGTAAAACTTAAATGTATCTTAACATTATTTAATTAGTTAAATATAACAATATAAAAGTATAATATTTTGACTAAAGCATAAATCGCCTTCAACAACAATAAAGGGAAGAGATAATCTTATTTTGCTTCCAAAAATACCACTTTTGTTATGTATAAAACATATGCTCTCAAAAAACAAATATTCACTTAGGGAAAGGGATAAAAAGATGAGAGCTAAGTTGTTTATAGACAACTTTGACTTCATCAATATTTCAACTGCTAGATTTTTGAATAGAAGTTTAATTATTTGGTTTTAAATTTTGTTAGATGTCTGTCAATTTTCAAGTTTGAACAACAAATAAAAGGTTCCTTAAAGAACCCATTTATTAAAAAAAAATTATAAGCAAGATTTTATATATCAAATACTAATCACACTTATTATGGAATCCAAGTTGAAGATCAATCTTGTCTATGACCAATGTTAATATTGTCAATTTCAATTAATTCCCCATATGTCTGAAGCAATTTTATCTCATTAAAAAAAAAACACCAAATGGAATGATATTAAACATGACATTCGTGAAGGAAACATAATATACAATATATATTAAAAATGACATTCTTTTTATCTTATTTGTCTCCAAACCTTTTCAAATATTACCACCTTGGATGTGGCGAATCTCTCCAACAATAGACATGCACTAGTTACTATAGACAATTGCAATGGAATTACATCAATTGGAGTTCAACAATAAATCTACCAAGGTAGTAGTTTCATCAAAATGCAAAAGTTCTAGAAAATGTCATAATTTCATAGGTATTTTACTCAAAGGACATTGATGGATTGATGAATAAATGTTAGGAGCCCAATGTATTTATCTACAAGTTGGATAGCATATCAAGGTTGATGAGAAAACATGACTCTAGACAACACTGCATGCATTAATGGGAAAATTTGGAAATCAAATCTAAAGATATTAATGCATTCAAATCCATAATATTTTTCCTCAATCACCTCTTTTTCTTGCCACCATGGTTCATATCCATTAAACAATTACAGATGTGAGACAAGGATTTTTTGAGGCTTTCACCCTTAATAAATTAGATGTGAGTGATTGTGAGTTAGATTTTGTTTCAAAGAGTGACACAAAGATTGTTTTAACTATCTGACAATTGTAATTTCTATATAAATCAATGTTCACTTTAGAAACCAATTTTTTAAAATATATTCTACCTCTATTAATAGTGTGAGAAAACTTTCCCAATAACATCAAGCCTATTAGACAACAAGATAAACCTATTTTCAAGCATGAGATGGGTTTGCTAGTGAAATGTGAACTGGCAAGTCCACTTAATAGAAGGCCTATCGACTAATAATAAATTCATATATATTATATCAAATATATATCATCATATTTTTTGTATGAACACTATCCATTCATTGTGCCCTTTTTTAAGGCATTTTAATATACATGAAATTATATAAAAACCAAATACATATATCATCATTGTCTTATATAAGTTTTGATAGTATGTCAAAAATCTCTTTGACGTGATACAATATTTTTAAACATAAGATATATCATCATTATCTTATATAAGTTTTGATAATATGCCAAAAATCTCTTTGATGTGATACAATATTTTTAAACATTTGATTATTATTTTTTTAGAAAGATGCCTACATACAACAACCATACAACCATGAAATTTAAGCCCTCCATATATTGCACTTCCCTAGCAACATAATGCCTAATTCATTTAAATCACACTTATTTTCATTGATATAAGTAAGAAAAATAAAGATCTATAATTAACATAGTCTTAACTTCCTCATAGATTATGAGCAAAATTATATTAGTACAAATAAAATAAGTCATAAAAAAATTAGAACTCATAAAAAATCAACACATGTATAATATGAGTTCCAACTATCACAACTTAATCCATTTATTTGTATGTTAAAAATTTATTTATTTTAATAGAAAGACAATATAGATTCAAAATCAAATGTCTAACCATTAAACAGTTAAATGACAATTTATATTTGATTTATCCAAAAAATGTTGGAGAATGAGTTCCACTCAAAATAAAGAAAGTTGGTATCTCAATTATAGAGCATCCTAATATACATAAGAAGTTCCAAAATAAAAAATCCTAATTAACCCATAAAAATATTCACATGATTTCAAAATGCAATAAAATTCTCAAACAAAAAATGCAACTTTAAATAGAATGTTAAAAAAAAAACAACCTTAAATTACAAATAAATAAATGATCAAATGCTCTAACATACATTAAAAAACCTTAAGCTCTGATTAATTCATTAAATAAATTACATTTTTAAAAAATCATGTTTTTATAACCAAAAATTATCTTTTACCTATAAATACAAACTAATATTTAACGATAGGCCCCCCAAAAAATACCAAAGCACTAATAAGCTTGCTTGCATTTCAAGTTCATAATGAATAAGATCATTAAAGCAACATTATTCAAAACAAAACTAAATTAACAATATATCTACAACATTAGAATAGTTTTCTATTTTAAAATGAGAAAATTTGTAAACTGGGTGAAGATTATTTAAGCTCTGCAAAATCGCTATCTTCCAGCACAGTGCTAATGGAAGGAGTTGGATTGTGAGCCGAACAATTGGTTCTGATTTCCCCTTTGTTGCCTGTCACTACGCTTAGCTAACCCATTTTCACCATGGCCAAAGCAAATTTCTCAAAGAAGAGGTCTTGATCTTGGGCAAAGTCTTTGACGATTTGTTTGGTGTGGGAGTCTGTGTAAAGATCTTGATCAGATGTGAATAGGCCCTCTTGATGCTTCAAGCTCACGTAATATGAGTTGTCGAATACGTTGGGCGAGCGGATGTCCAATGCAGTGGTGTTGGTGACGTTTGTGTTTGGACAAGTGACCTTCAAGTCCTTGGCAAAGCTCTTGGCGAGCGTGTTGTCCTGCATGGGGTACAACCGTTCCTTGAAAGATGAACAATGCCCTATTCCTATGGTGTGCCCACCTATACTTGTCCAACGTCAAAAACAAAATCCAATTTATATACAGTTTCTATGTACAAAACAGAAAGTGATTCAAAACATATGCAAAATAATACATATTGAATTCAAAGAATATATTATTTAATAGTTTTTATATCCTAATTAAGTGAGATTTGGTGGGCCTTATTTCCTACTTCAACCAATTATCATTTAAGAACAATCATTAAAATTTCATCTAAAAAAATAAAATATTATTTAAATATTGAACACCGTAAATAACAGAAAACATGTTGACTATCTAATTCTAAGCAAAATGAGAAAGTAGAGACAACCTGAAAGAGCCAGAAGGTCGGTGACATCAAGGCCTTTGGCAGCAAAAACATCAATGAGGTCTAAGGCACTAGAGTTTGGACTTGGAATGTTTGCATTTGTGGTTGCTTGAGTGGCAAACTTCAAGTTGTCTCTTCATCCTAGGGGAACTTTGTATTTTGGCTCTCCAGTCTATTATAAAAAAATGATTATACAATACAAAAGATTAAACATTTTCTTTGATATATTATAAATCTTAACAAACATTGAAGATATAGTAACTAAATAATAGTTTATTGTTCTTGCACAAAAAATTAGTGAAACAAATCACTTTACACTTTAAAACATGAAAATCAATATACCCATTGAATAGAGAATTGGATGATTTCCACCATCAATTTCTTATTGTGAAGAGTGATCTTCTAATTTCCTTTTTGTTTGTCATTTAATGAAAGATTAAAGTAGATTGAAATAGCATATTTTTAGCATCTTGATTCTCTCTATTCTCTTATTTGATCTTTCTTTCTTTCTCAAGGATTGGCACATACACCCAATGTAAATTGTTGGCTCGATAGAATAAAAATGTTGGTTGTTTGTATGTTGGCCTACTTCTCATGTAAACAACTAGTACATTGACTAAGCATATAGGTGTGTAGAAGAGATGTTTATTGTGAAAACTATTTAAAATGCAAGAATTCAAACATACTCAATATGGAAGTAATTAAACAAAACCAATATTGCTTTAAGATAAAAATGAGCACACAATTACAATAAAAAATAATATTAATCATTAATATAAACTCTAAAAAATATTATGTATTTTGTTAAACAAAACTTACAATTAAAAATATATTTGTACATTTTTAGTTAAATAAATAAAATTAATTAATTAAACATAAAAGTAGCTTGTATATGAAATTGGGTAGAGAGAAATACAAATATTTAATAAAAATAATAATTTAAAGATATTTTATATCATAGACCATTATTCTATTCAAGTTTGAAATTTGAATTAAAATTGAGAATATTTATTCTCTAAAATTTATTCAAAAATAGTTTAATTTTTTCCAATAAATTAGACTTATTAAAAAGTTTTAAAAACACAAATAAAACAAAAACCACTTACCTAACAAAGTTGCAACATAAATTAATAACATATTTATTTTTATTTTTAAAAACCTAGGAAAAAGGAAGGAAACATCTTTTTATAGCCCACTATTAGACAATTTGTTTTTGGATCTACAAGATCACTTAAATATATGAGACTACCCCTACTCCCATGCATGCAGGAGGCACCTAACTTGCCTCCTAATTGTGTTTCAAATTTGAGGTGTATATCCCTTTTCCCTATGAGATTTGAACTTGTGACCTCTCTTTCAGGAATATAAGTCTACCATTAAATCACCTCAAAAGAAAGAAGCAAACAATTTAGACATAAATAAAAATTGCAGCTCTCTCTTTACAAAATCTTTAAAAAACAGAAAATAGTCCAAAATATTTTTAAATTACTTCAAAAAATTCCACCATTAATCAACTCAAAAGAAAAAATAAAATAGTTTAAACATAAACCGAAATTGTAGCTCTCTGTTTACAAAATCATTAAAAAGACAAAAAATAGTTCTAAATATGTTTGAACTAGCAATCGCATGTTGGTGTGCAATACGTACGTAGAAGTGGTGTGGAAGGTCAATTAGGGAAAAATTTGGTTTACTTTTTTGCATATATTGTGTAGTACATGAGGTCAATTGGTAATACCTATGAATTGGGAAGATAATGAGGCTCCACTATGAAAAATTTCATGTTATGTTTACAATAGGGAGAGATGGAGAGAGAGTGAGAGATAGGGATAGAAAGAGAGAGAGATAGAGAGGAAAGAGAAAAAGAAGAGGGGGAAAGGAGATAGAGATAGGGGAAAGAGATAGAGCAGAAGATAGAGATGGATATGGATATGGGGAGGATACAGAGAGATAAAGAGAGAGGAGAGAGGGATAGATAGAGATGGAAGATATAATTATATAGAGAGGGAGAGCGATGAATGGGTAGAGAGAGGGAGAAAATGTCTAGATATAGAGGGGAGGAGAGGAAGATAGAGGCAGAGATGAAGATAAAGGACAAAGGAAGAGGGAGAATTAGATAGAGAGATAGAGGGAGCTTAGGGGATAGATAAATATATAGAGAGAGATAAAGAGAAAGAGAGGGAGAGATAGATATAGAGGAAAAGGGAGAGGGAGAGGGAGAGAAGAGGGGAGAGAAGGAGAGATAAGTAGAGGAGGGACAGAGAGAAGAAGGAGAAGAGAGATAAATAGGTAGAGGAGAGAGAGATAGGGAGATACAGATGAAAGAGGTGAGAGAGGGATATATAACTTAATATGTAGAGATGAAGATGGAGAGGGATAAATGGCGATATAGAGAGATAGAGAGGGATAGGGAAAGAAATAGGTAGAGAGGGAGAGAGATGGATAGATAGATATATGGAGACATGTTTAGAGATATAGGGGAAGAGGAAGATAGAAATAGATATGAAGATACGAGAGAGGAAAAGGGGGAGAAATAATAGTCCAAAATATTTTTAAATTACTTAAAAAATTTCCACCATTAAACCAATTTAGAAGAAAAAAACAAACAGTTTAAAATAAAACCAAAATTGCAGCTCTCTTTTTACAAAATCATTAAAAAGACAAGAAATAATTCAAAATATGTTTAAATTACTTAAAATGGTAAAACATATTTACCCCTAAGACGGAGTCGTGAGCTGCCAGAGCAGTGATATCATCGCAGGATATGACAGTATCGCATGCCTTGTCCACATGCTCTTTAATGTCGTTTATTATTTCGAAAGCTTTTTCCAATAGAAAAATTTGCACCTCACTTCGGAAGAAAATTCTAATTTTTTGGACTGCTTCGAAGTTGTTGGGTGGGGGACCAAAAATCTTGTCAGAGGTTTCAAATTGAATTAAATGTGTTAAATAAAGGTTGATTTTGCAACTTAATTGCAATCACAAATATGAATGGCATTGTTTATGCAATTTTCAAAATGGTCATTTGATGTATTTATTAATTAATTAAAAATAAAAAATGTATTGTAGTTTATTTTTAATTAATTAATAAATATGGTCAAATGATCGTTTTGAGGGCTGCATAAACAATTCTGAGATGGATGACGATCCTTTCAAGCTAGTAGATAGAAACTTGTAATTAGCAAAGGTTATTAGTGTCTATGTAAGACTTATTCTTTTAGTAGATTTTTTTCTGAGTTAATTGATTTTGGTTGAAAGGAAAGAGTGACAAACTCAGTAATAATTAAATTTTAATTAATTAAAATAAATTAATAAAAAGATTGTTAATATATATGTAGTCAAGAGGGATAAAATAGAGGTCATTAGTTAGAACTATTCATTTTTATACAATCTGAACAACACAACAATCAAAAGGTTCAAACCCACACCCTTCTACTCTCAAACAGACCGCATGGGGTAAGGTATGTACACCTCGTATTGTGGAGCACAAGTTAGTTGCCTCCCTCATATTGGGAGTACGAGGAGTCCCATATACTGCAAGCCATCTGTAGACCCAAAAACAAACCGCCTAGTATCATGGACTATAAAAGGACCTTTCCTTCCTTTCCTAACAAATAATTTTAACATTTCATTAATCATTCTTTGTCTTTTACATGCTAATCTTTACATATCATCTAAAAGAAGAAAGATTCAACTTTCAACAATTTTTTTCTAACCATAAAATAATACAATTACATCAATCAATTTCTCCATAAATACAAAAACAACTTATCAACTGCATACATATAATTTAAAAAAGAAAAGATTGAAACCCATAATATACATCTGAACCCACAACATGTTGACATTGGCTATGCAGTCATCAAGATACACCATGTGCATTTGATGACCATATACCCATGCCCTATTATGTATCCTCTCCAACACAGATTTAAACAATTGTCAAAAATGTTGTCACTTAATCCACTCGCAAAAGTGAAAACTGCTTTTATTTTAATTAGGTCACGTCATGTCATGTCCTTGATAGATTATTTATATTGGAAGAAGATTTTAAGTTTTTGAAAGATTATTTGTATTTGGTCATCAAATATCCCATTTAATGTTTGATATTAAAAAACTAACTTTATCAATTATTTTATTATATATATATATATTTTTTAATTAAATATATAATATAATATAAAATATATAAACTATAATATTTTTATATTATAATATAAATTAAATAATAATAATATAACATAATATATTATAAATATGATAGAAGATAAATAAAATTAAAATAACATATAATATATTTATAATAATTATTATAGCATATAATAATAATAATAAATAATAATATAAATATACTATAGTATTATATAACTATGCTAATTTTAATTAAATTAAATTTATGATAATAAAAATATAATATTATTATATTATAATTATAAAACATATTTTAAAATAAATATGATATATATGATAAAAATATAATACAACTTATAATAATTTAAACTTAAATTAAATAATTATAATATTACAATATATTTTTAATATATAATCTTAACTATAATATATTATATTACACTATACATTTAATATAATCATTTTGTTGTAAAACTAATTTATTGATATATAATACTTATTATTATAATATAATATAATATATTACAACAAAACAATTATATTAAAATAATTGATAAAGTTGGTTTTCTAATATCAAACATTAAATGGTATATGTGATGACCAAATACAAATAATCTTTCAAAAAAATTAAAACTTCACCCACTATAAATAATTTATCAAGGACATGACATGACGTGACTTAATTAAAATAAAAGCATTTTTCACTTTTGTGAATGGATTAAGTGCCACAAGTCATTAATGGACTGAAGATAATTTACTAACAACATGGGTGCACATTCCTCACAGCATTTCTGACAATTGTTTAAATCTACGTTGGAGAGGATACAAAATATGACATGGGTATACAGCCATCGGATGCACATGGTGCATCTTAATGGTTGCATAGCTAGTTTGTCTTTAGTTTAAGTTCCATTTTAAAAATATTGACTATTTACGCTTCCCTTTATGAAGTCGCTTCAAGCAAATCTTTAAATCAACGTTTCCTTTTTTTGGGAGAAGGTATGCAAGACCATCTATTTCATATGAGTTGTTAACATCAAATCATGGTAATGTTGTATTCAATTGATCATGCTCGTTAACATCAAATCAAAAGGTAACATGGTTGCATCTGATGGAAACAAATGAAGCACGTACATTCCGCTTTTTTTTTAATCCAGGCATTATGTTTATACAACAATGACTGCAATTTGATGCTTAATCTTTCAACTTGCAACCTGCCACTTGATTGATCTTCAAACATTACAAAACTAATGCAAAAATAGTCATGAAACTTGCAGCAACAACTCAATGATCTACTTCTTGTTAGCTCTTTTTACCATGAAGTCTTCTAGCTTGCAACAAAATCAACAACAATAGTCATCCTTGACCTGAACTGCCTAGTGTTTTATAAAGCCTCAACCCAAATGATCAATTTCATCATCCTCAGAATCTTTGTATTTAGGAAATGAACAATGTCTTCAACCTATAATAAGAGACTTGAACATGATTAAATAGTTCTAATTTTACATTACATCCCCTCTCCTTCATCCATCACCTAGTTGTCCTTCTAAACTCGCCTGTTGATCTAAGTGCCACTTGGAACACATACTTGCACCAACAACACCCAACAAAACTGAGGATAATTTAATGAAAGATATGGAAATAACTTCATGGTGCAACAATATAAAGCCTTTTGTGCACTTTATGTGGATTCATATTCTCCCTCATAATGAAGTCGCCATATTTTACAAATCATGTGAACTTTGATAAATTCTATAGAGTTTTTCTAAGCCTCCTACAAGATTTTCAATATGCAAAGAGTTTGAAGCAACTATTTGATAAAGAGGAGTTGAAAATCTGCCCACATCGACATTCTTGACTGATATAGGTGAAAGGAAAAATACAAGTGTAGAAAATTGTAGAGAAGAACAAAGTCACATAACTCTTAGATTTACGTGGAAAAACCTGGTAAAAATATACCATTAAAAAACCACGAGAAAAGTATATTTCGTATTGATTCTTAGGAATTACAGAGTTACAACAACCTCAAATTTGTTCTATCCTTCTTTCCAAAAGAGAGAAATCTTTCTATTTATATACAAATTTAAGAAACTTAATGCTATAATTAAGTTCTCAAATTTTCCACCTCTAACCCTTCCAATGCCACCACTGTAGTCATATTATTGAATAAGTCTATATGTGGCTCTCAATCATCTACAAGCTTAACACATATAGAGTCCAGCTTAATTCTACTATGAATCACTTAATAATTTATTGAGTCAACACAACCAAGTTGGAGAGTCCTAGTTGGAGACAACTTACTAAATATTGTAAGTATGACTCACACAACTACATGTATGATACAAACAGGAGTAGAGTCCTATTTGAAGACAACTTGTATGACACATAGAGAAGCAAAGTCCTAATTGACTTCACATTCCAACATTCTCCCACTTGAAGTCAAATTTTAAACTCATGAATAATTCCTCTACTGAAAGACCATTTCCAATGTTGCCTATCATCACATAATCTGCAAACTAAGAGAAGTTCTTCACCAAATGAACTTCTCTCTACCAATAGGTTTCGTCATAATATCTATAGGGTTTACAACAGTGTGAATCTTGCTAGAGAGATATGTCCTCCTTCCACCACTTCATGAACAAAGTGATATTGAATATCAATATGCTTTGTTCTAGAATGGTATGTTGAGTTTCGTGCTAAGTGTAAAGCACTTTGACTATCACAATGCAATACCATGTTATCTTGCTTCACTTGCAATTCCACCAAAAGTCTATGAAGCCAGATTGCCTCCTTGCTAGCTTGTGTTGTTGCCATATATTTTGCCCCAATATTATACAATGCCACCATTGTCTACAACTTTGACACCCAACTAACAACACCTCAAGCTAAAGAGAAAAAATAACCTATTGTAGACTTTCTCTTATCTTTGTCTCCACCAAAATATGCATCCACATACCCATTAACTTGAAGACTACTCCCACTATAATAGATAGCAATATCTAGAGTGCCTCTCAAATATCTAAGAATCCACTTCACAGTTGTCCAATGATTAGTACCAGGATTCTCCATGTACCTACTAACAACTCCCACTGCTTGTGCAATGCCTGGTTTGGTGCACACCATGGCAAACATAAGGCTTCCAACTGCTTATGAGTATGATACATGAGACATTTGTGTCTCCTTTGCTTTTGTGCTAGGGCATTGTTCCAAAGACAATTTAATATGAATAGGAAATGGAGTACTAACTGGTTGTGCATTCTGCATATTGAAGCGATGCAGAACCTTCTCCACATAAGTTTTATGTGACAACTATAATTTCCTATTATTTTTGTCTCTATGTATCCTCATTCCAAGAATCTGATTTGCACTGCCTAAGTCTTTCATCTCAAATTCCCTAGCAAGCTAAGTTTTCAAATGCATGATTTTATACATGTTGGGACCTGCTACCAACATATCATCAACATATAGTAGTAGAATAATAAAACTGTCATCATCATACCTTTGAATAGGCACAATGATCAGTCTTACATTTACTAAAACCTAAACTCATCATGAAGGAATCAAACCACGTGTACCAACACCTTGGTGCCTATTTCAAACCATACAACGATTTTCTCAACTTGCAAACAAGATTCTCCTTACCTCTTTCCTTAAAACCTTCTAGCTACTACATATAAATCTCCTTAGAGAGATCACCATGTAGGAAGGTTGTTTTAACATCTAATTATTCTAACTCCAAATCAAGACTAGCAACAAGAGCTAAAACAACTCTAACAGTACTTAATTGTACAACATGTAAAATAAATTCATCAAAATCAATACCAAACTTTTGTGCATACCCCTTTGCCACCAGCTAAGCTTTGTATCTCTCCAAATTATCATTTATATCCCTCTTCAATATGAAGACCCACTTGTTCCCAATAGATTTTCTCCCATTAGGCAATGACACAAGATCCCATGTATTGTTCTTATGTGAAGCTTCCATCTCCTCTTCCATAGCAACTCTCCATTTGCTTGCACATTTAGCTTCACAAGCCTCCTAATGTGAACTAGGTTTACCAACATCAGCTAGTAATGCACAAGCAAAATTACAAGTAAGAGAGTACTTTATAGGTGGTCTGATTACTCTACTGGATCTCCTTAAAATAGGTGATGATTCACCTTATGGCTCAACTAGTTGCTATTCTTCGGGTTGCTCTTCATCTAGTTACTCTTCATCAAGCACGTCTAGATAATCATCACATTTTTCCACCTCTATTGGAATAACTTCCATACCTTATTATTTTTCACCTCTTTGCATTGATTTTTCATTAAAATAAACATATTGGCTAACAATAATCTTGTGGGCAGCAGTATCCCACAATCTGTACCCCTTTGTACCTTCTATGTAGCCAATAAAAATACATTTTGTGGACTTCTTGTCCAACTAATTTCTATTCTCTTTAGGAATATGTACATAAGCATCAGAATGAAAAACACAAAGAAATGAATAATCAACTAGTTTACCTTTCCATATGTATCTCTTCGGGAATTTTATTATCAAGAGGAGTAGTGGAAGATCTATTGATCAAGAAACAAGTCGTATTTACAGCCTAACCCCAAAATTTCTGCTCCAAACTAGCAGTGCTCAACATGCATCTGGCTCACACCATAATTGTATGGTCCATGTGTTCAACAACACCATTTTGTTGTGGTGTCCTTGCAACTGTCAATTTCCTTGCAATGCCATGCTCACTACAAAATTGGATAAATTTTGTTGAACAAAACTCACCTCCATTATCAGTTCTTAGACATTTTATTGTCTTTCCTTTTTTATTCTCTACTAGAGCACTAAACCTCTTGAAATAAGAAAACACTTCATATTTCTTCTTGAGAAGATAAATCTACACCTTATGAGAATAATCATCTATAAATGAAACAAAATATGATGAATCTGCAATAGATGTTACAGGAGCTTCCCAAGTATCTGAATGAATTAAATCTAATACATCTTTTCTTTTGGTAGTACTTCTAGAAAAACTCATTCTATTTTGTTTCCCAAATAAACAATGTTCACAAAAACTCAAATCTTTCAATTTTGCACCTAGGAGAAGTTTTGTATCTAGTAGTACCTTGAGACCTCATTCACTCATGTGGCCTAGCCTTTGATTCCAGGTTGATAATGAATCCATCTCTGCATCAGATACCACAACAGCCTCTCCATTGTTACTTTGTCCAACCAACCTATAGAGATTGCCAACTTTTTCTCCCTTTAACACAACCAAAACTCCCTTTGTTGCCTTGAGACAACTACTTTCACCACTAAATCAATAACCTTGTTCATCAAACACTCCAAGTGAAAGTAATTTTTCTTTAAACTAGGTACATGCCTAACATGTTGAATAGTTCTAACTACTCCATCAAACATCTTGATTCTTACCTCTCCTTCACCAACAACTTCACATGGGTTGTCATTTCCCATGTAAACAATACCACCAACACAAGACCGATAACTAGAAAACCAATCTCTATGTGGTGTCATATGAAAAGAAGCACCAAAGTCAAGAATCCAAACATGAAGTAAAGAGCTTCTCAGATTAGCAGTTAATACCTCTCCATCTTCCAATGGGTCTGAACTTCAACAGTGTTTGCCTCAGATCCTGGTGTGCTAGGATTCTCCTTGGATGCTTTTGGCAACCTGCAATCCTTCTTGACATGCCCATTTTTGCCACAATTCCAGTATTTACCTTTTTCTGCCCCTTGGATTTAGACCTAATTTGTCCACACTTAGTATTTTCTCTTTCCTGAGTTCTACCTCTTGCAAAAGGGGCTCCATTTGAAGAGGATCCTTGAGATGTATTCTGCCTTGAATCTTCAGATATTAAAGTAGCCACCACATCTTCAAAGACCAGCTTCCCACTCGGTGCAAAATTACTAAGAGCCATAACCAACTGATCCCAACTTTCTGGCAAGGAGCATAGTAATATTGTTGCCTTATCATCATCATCAATTTTCACACCCACTGAAGCCAACTTGCTTGTCAATGTGTTGAAATCATTGATGTGATTTGTGATAGATGAATTTTCATGCATCCTCAAATTATGCAACTGTCTTCATAGTAGAATTTTGTTTTTCAATGACTTTGTCTCATACAACTTTGCAAGCTTATTCCATAAGTCATGAGCAAATTTCTCTTCTGTAAAATTGAATAGAATTGAATCTGCTAGAGATAACTGGATTGTTTCTCTAGCCATATTTTTATCCATGGTATTCCAATCCGACCTACTCATATTTGTAGGTTTAGATGCTACTCCTTTAAGAGCTCTATCACATCCATCCTTCACTAGCAAAGCTTGAACCTTAAGCTTCCATAGAGCAAAATTAGAACCATCAAACTTATGCACCTCAAATCTGGTAACAGTAGTTCCTACCATTGCTCACCTCTCAAATTAAACAACTTCTACACAAATAACCTATGCTCTGATACCAATTGAAATGAAAAATAAAGGTGTAGAAAATTACAGAGAAGAACAAAGTCACATAACACTCAGATTTACATGGAAAAACTAGGTAAAAATATACTAGTAAAAAACCACAAGAAAAATATCTTTCGTATTGATTCTCAAGAATTACAACGTTACAAAAACCTCAAATATGTTCTAGCCTTCTTTCCAAAAGAGGGAAAGCTACTCTATTTATATACAAATTTGACAAACTTAATGCTATAGTTAAGTTCTCAAATTTTCCACCTCTAACCCTTCCAATGCCACCACTATAGTCATATTATTGACTAATCCTATGTGTGGCTCTCAATCATCTACAAGGTTGACACATATAGAGTCCTACTTGATTCTACTATGAATCACTTAATAATTTACTGAGTCAACACAACTAAGTTGGAGTGTCCTACGTGGAGACAACTTACTAAATATTGTATGTATGACTCACACAACTACATGTATGACACATACAAGAGAAGAGTCCTAATTGAAGACAACTTGTATGACACATACAAAAGCATAGTCCTAATTGACTTCACATTCCAACAATAGGGATCATCAACTCATTGTTTCCATGCAATGTAACAAAATAAACTCATTGTAGGGAAAGTGCCTCCCGAATCCTCTCCCCTCTTTCCCTTATCCTCCATATTCCATATGCATACAAAAAGTGGAATAGTCAAGGCACATGGATGGTTTTGGTGTTCCCATGCAACTATGGGACTGCACTAGACAAGACAAGTGAGTTGATGAACATAATTTAAGGTGGATTGTTTGCAGAAAGTGTTGAAGTATATTCAAGGCACATTTAGAGCTATTCTATTATATTTTAGAGCTTATTAGATTGATAAGATGTGACACCTATCAATTGCATTAACATTTTCAATGCCCAACCTTTTCTTCACGTTTGATATGATTATCAAACCACGTTTTTTAAATGAATTTTGTTAGATAGATCACATGCCTTACCTATGCTTCCATGTCTTGTAATATGTATGAGTTTTTTAACAATTTAGCAAACAAAAGATTTCATGGTTTAAATTTTGATTTTCATTACTCAAACTATGAAACTGAAAAGAGATGATTTCTATTCTCAAACTTAAAATCTCTTATTTTCAAATTCAAATAAGAATATGTATCAAGAGCTAACTAAAAAAATAGAACAAAATTTATCGTAATTGATCTTCCACACCTCTTCGACGTACCAAGCACACACTAAAGTGTGATTGCTAGTTATTACTTTAGTGTGTGAATGGTAATTTACTTAGTTGAAAGTAGCAAGTTAGCATTTTTCTTAATTAATAATTAAATAATTGATATGTGTGGGTTCAAATGTATTTTGATCAAAAGAAATATATTATTTCCATTTTTAATTTTTTTTTTAATTATATGTTTATAATTGATATATTTTTGTTGTATTTATAAAGAAATTGATTGATTTCATGATAATTTTTGTGATAATTTCATGGTCTTTAAGATGATATGTAGAAGGTTAAAATGTACAACATGTTGATTGTTAAAAAATGTTTAATGAAATTATAAATTTATTTATTTGAAAGTAGAGGGTATGGGTTTGAACCTTCTTCATTAGTGTCACATGGTTGTGTGTATTGTATAAAATAAACTGTTCAAACCACTGAATTTTATTTGAGACCTATGGAAAGATTATTGATCCCCCACCCAACAACTTTGAGCAGTCCAAAAAATTTAGAATCGTAATTTCTTCTCAAGTGAGACACAAATTTAAAAGAATGTATTGTGTCTTATCCATCTACTGTTAAAAAACCAAAAGCAAGCATAGGAATCATGAAGTGACAAACTATCTTAGTCAAACTTCACATTGAATGTTGCCTTGTTGATGGGGTACAAGCCTACCCTTTAATATTCTCACCATTAATGTTGTAATGAATTGACATTTCTACTCCAATGATGTCTAATCAGATGTATTAAAAAAATTTAGTAGTAGTGTCATGTTTTGTGTAATATGTCAATAATGGTTATTAAAAAGAACAAGGTTTCCAAGTTGGGTCTACTGATAAAGCTCACAACTTTCTCATTATTGGTTGAGCTTTGGTTCCTAATAATAGTCTTGCAATTCCAATTAATTATAAAAAATGGTTATAAAAGAAATTCTTTATAATAGAATCTGACAAGTAGCTTTTCCCCTTCTAATTATGTATTCAATATATAATTTAGCTAATAGAGCAAGAAATTAGATCTTAATCACCATAGATAGTAGCAAAATGACTCTAGAGTATAGTCTTCAATAGTTATAGATAATGATGCAAGAGCAACCCGAGCATAAGGGCGATCCTCATCACCCGAAAGATTTGTGTAAGGTCTAAGAATTTCACTTACCAATTATAACCCATAATTGCCAAAATAATTTAATTGAACAAAATTATTATAAAAAGGTGCAAAATAAGAGGAATAATTAAATTAATTTCATCACTAAATTCAAACGGAATAACATACATCAATGAATCAAAGTATATCAAAACAAGGTCATACCTTCATTAGTTCTAGCCATGTAGGCTTACACATGAATTATCATCTAAGCAATATGTTTAAATTCAAATACTGAAATGCAATTAAGGAAATAGAAAGATCATAAATCCCACCACAATAGAACCATAACACAAGAACTTTCATGAGTGGAAAACCCTCGTAGGGATTAAAAACCACTCGTAAAAGTGCCTCACTGGTAGAGCCTTATTGGCTACAAAATCTCAATAGTTACCAGATGCCTCACAACCAATGATCATACTATCTCATGGATATGACCTTTCATTAAAAAAATTTGGATATCATGAATATCACACATAACAAGGAGCATATGGAAGCTCTTATACTAGTCACATAAGTCTACAAACAACATTTTCAAGTTTCACCGATGCATCATCCTTGCATATGAATTATGGTAATGCCAACACTAACATGAATCACTCCCAAGTATTTGCAAATAAGACTATTCTAGCTCCAATGACCTCTCAAATATCACACCAATACACTAAATGTCATAATCCATTCACATAAAGCTTGATGAAAGTAATCCCAAGTCTGCTAGAATGCACACATGCCTATGTAATTATAACAAGAATGCTTACTTCTAAGCTCATTTATTCATAGAGGTTTCAACAATAAGAGAATAATATACTATAAAGAGTTAAGAAGGTATAGCTCATGTATGTATGAGAATACATATATAAGCTAGAGAATATATGAGTGTACGCTCTTATAAGAACACATAGTCCCTTCACATAGTTACTTATTCCCTTCAACACACATATAAAGGTCATCAAAAGTATAAATAATGTCCTTACGCAAAAAAAAATACAGTGATACTTTGTTAATGTGTTACTATTAATATTCTTCAAGCATTAATTACATGGTCAACCAAGAAGACCTTCTTCAATATTCACTATCTGTAATTCTTTCCTCAATTGCAGTTCCAAAACACAATTTAATAAACCATAAGTATCTCTTGGTTTCTATACTTGTCAAAACATTATAAACAAACTCTTTTAATTTTCAAAATGGTATGGTACATGTAAAGCTAAAAAAAAACTCGCATTCCTAATTTGGTTACTAGTCTATCAATGGGTGCATACAGCGCAAACATTCCTTCAGAAAAAACACGTTATATTTCCAAAGTTCACTATTTGGTTGCATAATAGAATAATTCACAAGAAGTAAATTCTACAATAGGTTTTACATTTCACAATGAACTCGTTATAGCCAATCCACTAAACTCCAATAGATAAAAGCAATTTTATGCATATGTGCACTTTTCTAGTTGCCTACAAGTATCCAATACTCTAGTTTCAATTTTAATGATTTAAAGTAAAAATAACAGATTCGTATAAATTTGAAGGAATTACTCTCCATTCAGAAATATATATATATATAAACATTTTAGGAAGTAAAGCTTGTTCATTCTCGTAGTCGCTTTTGTATATAAAAAAAAAAATCAATCTAATAGAGAAAAATATCAATTTAAAAAAAAACAAAAATATTTACCATTCCAAATCAAATTTTAATATCTATTCTTTGCAGCCAAATCTTTTAGTCACACACACACACACACACACACACATTCATTTAAATTTACTTATACAAAAATTATATTTCTTAAACATCAACTATCTCAAATCAATTGAATATTTTTATATAACCATATTCATGCTGCTAACACATAACAAAGTATATACAAATATATATATACATATTTATATACATCACTTTTAAAAACATTAGAGATTTTCTAAACAAAAAAAATAATCCATTTTGATACAACAATATTTACTATTACTTATATAGAAGAATTTACGCGTATATATATATATTTTCAGCTAAAGAAAATAACATACCAAAAATCGTAGCTTTTATACTTATATTTATCTACACGTTTAGGCTCTATGAAAAGAAGTTGCAGACTTGTAAATCGTTGCCTAAGAAATTGCCAACGATTTTCATACAATCCAAAACTGAATCTAGCAAAGTTTTTAAGAAAATTTTATTCATTAATCGAATTCCAATAAGAAGTACAAAGCTTCAATATATTAGAATGTAGATTTTAAATAATAAATCTAATTAAATTTCGAATAAGTTTAATATATTGGAAAGCAGATATTTAACAAGGAGTACAAGGCATTGGTGGTTGAACCATTGAAAAGCTAAAGGAAAAGCTACCATTTGATGGGAAGCGACTGCTCTCCATAGCGTCGCCCCCTCACAACCATAGATTGTGATTAAATACAGTGAAATTTATTTATTTATTTTTTTACAATGACTATCATTCGATCTAGCTTCAGAGAAAATGGTGATTTAAGGAACTTATATTTGGATTTCAAATATGTTTAAAGAATAGCATTGAACATATTGATGTATTTATATAGATTCATATAAAATTATTTGGGTAGTATAATATTATATATATATAAAAATATATGTATGTAAGGGTAAGAAAACACAGCTGCACAGTCATGATGTTGAATTCCATACAGTAAGTGAAATTATACAACATTAACACATAAATTGTAATTGATATTCAGAAAGGGTTTCAAGGGAGATTTAAATCTTTCCAAAGACAATAATCTATTTACACATTTAGAAATTGAAATGCATTGGAAAAGAACAAGAACTTGGAAATCAATTTATGTAGATTTTCCTCCTTCTCTTGTTTTTATCTTCTTCTTTCTACCATTCTTAATTTACTGTGCTTCAAAAACCTTCTCCCGGACACCCATTTTCAGTTATTGTTTTTTTTTGCAAAGAAAAAGAAAGACCAAGAAAACTATTGTGTTCTTCGTTATAGATTTCCCCCCCTTCTTTAAAGATTTCTCCCTCAAATTTTTCAATATCCAAATGTTTAAAAATAAAAATCAAGATTTAATTTCACGTATCATATTTATCCTTAGTAATAATAATGAAATACCATTTGATTTAAATTAAAAATAATATTAAACAACAAATGTGGTTTATTAACTTTATATCTTTAAAACAATCAATATTAATTCTAATTTTTAAATAAAATCAGTAAATGATTTAAAACTATTTTTTTATTTCTTCTAAGAGAAATTAACTTTAACTGACATTTAATTAAATAAGCAACTCTAACAATATTCTTCTTTATTAAATAAAAAAGAAAAGACGTAACAATCATTAAAATAGTATTATTGAATTTTAAATTACTTATTGAAAATAAGGGTCGTGACAATTTGTAATTTCTTTTTGTACATATTTTTTTTCAAATTTTGCATTTTGGTTCGGGAGGTGTCTTTACCACACTTCCACAGGTGAACATTATAGGGTGAACCCACATAAGTGGTGAACACTTTTGTGGAGGAAGGGAAAAGTCGATTTTCCCATTTTCACAAAGTGAAGGGGTTCGGCCGAACCCCATTGACTTATGCTATTTAATAATAAAATAAAGGGGTTCAGCCAAACCCCCTTAACATAGATTAAAACAAAAAAAAAGCCTCATCCCTGTCATTTTCACCGGGCAAAGAACAGTGGCCGGCGAACAGAGTGTGTGCGGCAAATAGGGTGCGTCCGGTGAACAGGGTGCGTGCAAAGAAAAAATGTGCCTTCACCAAGCGTGCGTTCACCTTTGAGTGAACCCTCCAACACATCATCTCAGGTTTTCCATAGCTCATATTTGCTGCAAAATTCGTGGTTTCAATTGCATTTGTTTGAAATTTTTTAAAGCATTTTCAACAAATTCATTATCTAGAATTTAGAAGAATATAAATAGTTGAGTATACAATTTATTTTTGTATTCAGTTCATTTTTGTATTCAATCCATTTTTTTATATGCAATTCCAATGGATAAAGAAGGAAAATGCATTTAAACAAGGAAGGTATACAATCCATTTTTGTATTCAAGCATAATCAAGATCTTCTCACAACCTTCAACAAGAAATAATGAATTGAATTATTGGTTTGGTAAGATTAACTTTAAAAAATAAATTTGAAATAGGTTTTGTAGAGATAATGAGGCCACTAAATACCAAGATGGTGAAATATGCAAAAATATAGTGGAAAATGTAAGCTAAGGCAGTTGAATAAATCAAAAAATCATTTTTTGAATCCCCTATATTGGTTACAAGCCCAAACTATTCTAACCTATTCTACATATACTCATTTTCATTTGACCACATTGTACAACCATTCTTATTCAAATGAGAAACCTAGGAAATGAAAGGCATGTAGCCTTCATGAGTGTATCATGTTCAAAGATGCAAAGATAAATTATCCAAATTTGAAGCAAGATTATGTTTTAGTGTGAGTATTGATTAATTTTTAATTACATTATCAATAATAAGTAGTTGTAGTAATCTTTGACATGTAGTAGTAAAGGACTTTTTTAGTAGAATAAATCAAGAGAAAAAAAATGAGAAAAATGGACCACTATATTATAATAATTTGACATATAAAACATGCCTATGAAGTTGGCCAAAGAATAGAAATTAATTAAACTAATAACACAAGTTGATCTAGGTTGATCACACCAATATTATGTAGATGATGTGATAACAAAGGATGATTCATATGCTAATAAAACTAATTATTTTATGAGTAATTAATTCCTTATATATATTTAAATACTAGTTAAAATACATCTTTGCATCTTAAAATGAAAAAGCTACATGTGATTATAGGAGGATTATTACAAATAAATCATGAAGGAATCTAGACTTAAGGTGATTGAGTAAGGAAGAGGTAGAATGGCTATTGAATTTTTATTATAATTTCCTCTATTAAATTCTTTTCAAATATCTACTCGGTGATGTCCCCTACAAGTTCAAGATGCTTCAATTTCTAAAAATTAAAAAAATATTCTATGCGTGAAGTTGTGTTGGTCATTTTCATGAATTTCTATCAATTACCATATTGTTATTTTGATGGATTTGCATACCAATATTTCATCTCTACCATCTCCATTTTTCTTTTTCCATTTGTCTATTGGGCTTCATCCTCAAAGTATAATCTTTCAACTAATCTTGATAATCCACTTTCAACCTTTGTTAAATTTATCTAAGTATGGATTCTATTGGACTTCAATTTTATTGTGGTTGTCACGCTAGTAATCCAATCCTTAGTGTTTCTTAGTGACCTAGAATATTTTCTATTTCTAGAGTGTTTGGCTTGACCCTCCATTCAAACCATTCTTGTCTCCATATTCTTTGACCCCTCTTAGCTCTATTGTATTCAAGTGTTATATTTTCTAGGATTTTAGACTTGGTTATATCCTACCATACCACTCCCTTTTAGACTTAAAAATCCCAATCCATTTTAATCCAAATGTCTATAAGTATTTTTGCACCAATTTTTTCATCTCTCAACCATCATGTCATTTCAATCATTCCCCAACAACTTCACAATCTTAATATTTGTATTTACTCCTTGTAGTATTGGGAATTTAGTCTTTCCAATCCTTAAGTACCATCCCTTTCTAACCCCTATTATCTTCATCCTCTACTAGTAAAAAAAAATATTGTGTTTTAGAGTTCTAGAATTGATTCCATGCGTCTAAATTTTTATCCATCTTTTATTTCACAATGTCAAAATCATGATAATGCCATCTTTATATGATGCTAACATCATCAATTTTTAGAGTAACTACCTATTGAGGCATACCTACTAACATCATTTTTTCATTCTCCAAAAAATAAAAATATATAAAGCTAGAGGATTCGACCTTATTTTTCCCTAGTATATTATTTCATACTCCCAAAAACCCCAACACCTAGTTGAATACTTTTCCTATCTTTTAGAGTCAAAAATTTGGCCTTTTATATTTTTATAAAAAAATTAAGGTCATATAGATACATTAATCTCAACATTTCGATGACTTGTCCTTTATTAAGGTCATATAAGAAACATTTTATTATAATTGTGTATTATGGACCTCCATTTTTATTTAAGTTTTTTTATGGATTCATGGAATCTTTGAGTTTGTGTTTTTTGTTCTTTATATTAATTATTTATTAGTTTGCATCTAAGACGTGCTATAAAATTATGTTACACTATGTAGTTCATGCTAGAATGAGAAAAATTTCTAAAATAATATGTGGGGAATTTAAATTGATTGTGGATTATCAATTAGGGTGCATCATTGGGGTAAAATGGAATTTGAGAGTGGAAGCTCTAAATGATAAATCCAAGTGCATTAGACTAATTTGAATGTTAGTATTTTATTCAATTCATTAAGGTTTCATGTATTCAAGATAAATTTGATAGTTGAGGGTTGGAAATTCTATTCATTTAGAAAGGAAATAAAAATATATATATATGTGTCATATTATCTAGTGAAGTAGGTTTTATTCCATCATCCATAAATTTAGTAATATAAAGCTATTAAATCCCTAGAGAGTTTTATTCAATACATAGTATTTGTATAGTATTTTATATGATACTATATAAATATTAGGTCAATTATTATTGTGATAAACACAATATATATATATATATATATATATATATATATATATATAGGGATGAGTAGCTTGCTTATATCTAGAACTTCACATCATTTGAACTAACTACCAAATTAGAGACCTCTTATATACTAAATTAGTTGTGTTCCTATATTTAAGATCTATAGGAAATAAACTTCCAAACTTAGTAAGGCTGAAAGAAGAGGAGGCTTTATCCAAGTCATTCTACTAAACCAATATGAATACACAAGCATTAAATTGAGTTAATCAGTATAATTATTTGACCAAATATTGATTTTTTGAACCTTTATAATACCAATGTTTTCTTGTAATAACTCAAAAAATTATTGAAAACAATATTGTACATACTATATGACGAATGATATTGATCATCACTAACATGTAAAAATTGTGCTCCCTAACTATCTTCTTATTTTGTTTTTTACTATTAGGGGCACACCTATATGTGATGTGAACAATAATAGTTTATCTTAATAGAATTGTAATATTAATATGATTCAACTTATTTTTGTGGCTGCAATGTGTAATTTTATATAAAATTGACTATAGATCTATAATAGTTCCAATTAGGAAAAATCCTTGCACACCTTGACTTGTTGATCTAACCATCAAGAATAGGGGCTATGTATTGCATACTTATAAAAAATATTCTTAAAATCATAAATAAAATTTGCAGTGCTTCTCTTGTGACCAACTCACATCTAGAATCTTCACCTCCACTCTTCAAATTGTATTTTACTATCTCATATCTCTTTTTCTCAAACATTTTATTTCTGAGATCATTTTTCTTCCATAATGGGTACATGATATAAACTTTGATAAACCACCGCATTGTAAACGCTTCTCATTTAAATACATTTTTACAAAAATTACAATCATTGTATAAACACATTAAAATAAATCTAATAAGTCCTTAGATAAATTTGGTATTTTAATTGTACCACACTCTTGTAAAATTTGGTTAGTATTCTAATTCAGAAAGGTCCTCTCTCTTCTTATGTAACTTGGAGATACAATGACTTTCATTTTTTTATGTGTGTTATCAATTTTATTAATATTATCAACAATTGGATCATGGAATATAATTTTAATATCATGGGGTTCATTTCTACATTATTCAAAAATATTTCTAAATTTGAATTCTTATTTTTCTATGATGTTACTCTTTTCAATCTAGGTGTTTCATAACATTTTGCAACATTTTCGCTTTCATGTTCAACATTTTTATTTTCAATGTTAAGTAATAATGTTTTCCCTTTATTACTAGTTGTAGGAAATAAATCTTAGATGCAACCTTTATCAATGTTTTTTAAATTGTCTTTAATGACACATTTTGTTCTAGAGTGCACACGCACACTTGTAAATTTAAATTTTATAATTGTTTTAGATTATGTTTTTTGTACTGCAATCTAGTAATGTGAATGTTTTGATTAAATTAAAAACTATGATAGATGTTGAACATGTTTTGTGAACTAATGGTATGGAAATATTATTCATGAGTAGATGAATTATTAGAACTGTTTTAGATTTCTATTCCTTATATCTAGATATATTATTTAAACTAAGGTCTCATTGCTCCTTTAGGTACACATACATACATAACATGGATAATGCAGATGCTCCACCTCTGGAATCTTTGTTTGAAAATACCACTAATGAGATTAATAAATTGAAAGACTCATTAGCGCAAAATGTAAACACCGGGATATATTTTGAACCATGCATGTCAATATTGCATAGTATTGAAAAACTAAGAGATGAACTTGAGAGGACAAGTGCATTTTCTCCAGATAGAGTAGATGTTATTCTTTCCTGCATGCGGGAAGAATTACATGGTGATATTCCCCTTAAACAAATACAGGATAGTGTGACCAAAGAAATGATAAAAACCAATTGTTTTCCATTTTATCAAAATACACGAAAGGTTAGGGGATACCAGGTCACTAGATGTGTTGATCGTGATATGGCCTCATTGATCTATCCATGATTTCTCGTAGCACATGGTCAATACCCAAAAAATGACTAGATTCCATTATATTTTGTTCAACAGTTGTATGCTGAGGTCCATTTGGGCCTCAAAGTCGACTACCTGGACATTCCACCATATGTTGGTTAGGGGCGTGGCAGGATTACTGACAGACCCACTTATCCTCGAGCAAATAGACTGACCCCAGTGTTTAGGGTATTGGTTGGTGAGAGGTCTCCTGCTCTCACCCCAACTCTAGCCCCCATCGCAGATGAGGTTGTCATTGCTTCCCAAAAGGAAGCAATTGATACTATAGGTGACATTGCAGCTACCAACAATAGGATATCTACTGATCGTGTAGGTTAGTATTTGATGTCTAGACATCCCCGACCCACACCATCTTTAGCAAAGTGGATCACCATGGATCCTTTCACATCAGCAGGCAACCCTACTCCCACAGAGCTTGAGGCACTGACAGGAGATATGGAACGCAAGACTTTGCTTTGTTTGGCTGAGGAACTCTTGGATGCATATGATTTCATTGCATCAGACTATGGGATCGATATAGAGCATGTTAGAGATCGTTTGGCACATGGAGGGCATTCACTTCCAGGATCCCATCACTCTCAACCCAACACTAGTGCACGTTAGGATCCACCATCTGATCATTCAATAGCAGCACAGACTATGGGTTTTACTGAGATGTTGGTTGGTGTCGGTTCGTTATCATCAATGCCATCTCACCTACATAGTCCTCTCCACTCATCATTGTTGGCACGACATGAGATAGATCAGAGGGATGCAAATATTGATTCATCGCTTGATCGTATAGTTGATATGGTGGAGGCGGTCATTTCAGAGGACTCAGGTCATCCGATATCAAATGATGTGCATGTGTGTGTGCATGTGCATGTGCATGTTTCAATTCTTTTATAATTATTTTTAAATTTTAATTTTAATTTAACTAGATATTCATGTACTGATATATATGAATTTATATATTTGTAGGTGGACATACCTAATGTCACTCCTAGCCTTGTTCCAGATCGTGCACATCGACGTGACTCTATGGATGAATTTGATGCTAGTGGACATGTGAGTTTTAAATTTTTATATATACATGTGTATATGTACATGAATATGTGCATGCATAGATCTAGATACATATTTAATATAAATTATATGTATTTAACACATTTTATACACCATTTTATTTGCAGGGCTCAACACATCCATCAGAGTAGGACCATTCTCATTCAGATGGTCATTCGACTAGGAGTCGACATTCATATTAGGCCCTGTATATTAGATGTATTTGCTTATATGATGATCTTTCTAGTATTTGACATTTGTTTATCTCTAACTTATGTACATTTGCTATATATGATTATTTTTAGTATTCGACATTCGATGATCTCTAACTTACATTTTATTTTATGATATACATACATTTGGAACTTTTCTTATAACATGTTACATGTTTATACATAGATCAATATTGATATGTTTACATGTTTATATGATATATGTATACATTCGCTTATATTCAATATACATACATTTGTTCATTTGATGATCTCTTACAACTTACATTTCCTTATATGATATATTCATTTGATCTCTCTAGAGTAGAATTTTAGGAAATGAATGCCACTTTATAATTAAGTTCATTCATGTTGATCACAATAAATATTTTGCACACGCATGCCCATGTTGAATAAATTATAGTAAGCAGTCAAAAATTATAAAATAAATGACTCCCAAGCTCAAGTAAACTAATGATATTTTATTAATTTCAAGGACATGTTCTTCTAGTTTTTTAATTTGATAAAAATGATGAAATTAAAATCTTGATATAAAGTAAGAACAAAGAAACAAATAAATTTTATTCTTTGAAACAATAAGAAAATTCAATTCAAATTATACCTCTATTATCTTTTTGACTTGTAACAAAATTCTAAAATTACTAGATATGTTGCATATCTATACATTAAATAACAACAAACTCCACAATGAAATAACAAGTTTGATTACCACTTGATTCATTTAAACTAGTATTTAGGGAACATGAATAAACTATGGTAAAAAACTAGTATTTAGTGAACATGAATAAGAACTATGGTAAACAATTGGTATCTTTCTTAAAGAGTTTCAAATTCCTACTTAAAGAGGTGCATAATTACTTCACAAGTACTACTTATACAACCTCTTAGCATTAGATCTTATTCCAATTGATATTCATATGATGAGTAGAAATAGTTTAGGGCATATGCAAGAGATACCCAAATCTTGCTATGTCATATGCATGTTGACAACCCTTATGGAGTGGTGGGACTCAAATACTAAATACACTTTATTTCCCTCCTAGAGATTTAAATTAGAGGATAATTGGCATAAAGTGGGATTACTCATTTGATGTCGTAAATTACAACTAGTTATCCTACCACATAGCAATAGAATAGGGTTTCCTATTTTTATTGTAGGTGGAGGCCAAGGCATACCTAGGGAGGTCTTCCATCATTTCATGAACTCATTTCATAAGTGTGAGTAAGAGATCATAGCATGTTAAACACGATGTTAATTCATTTATCCATCACACAATAGTGGCATCAACAAGGGAGTGAGGGAGACCTTGTAAGCAAGGTATAGGGGGATCCAATACAAAATTCCAAGTATTCACATTGATTGAGAGGGATTGTTTTCAAGTTTGATATAGAAATAATCTAAAACTTTATCTATTTGATATCATTTTTCAAAAAATCAAAATAAGTATACCCTCCATCTTATTCAACTTTATCTATTTGATATTATTTTTCAACAATCAAAGTATACCTCCATCTTATTCACTTTTCAAAGCACAATCATTTGATTTAATATATCCAATGTTGAAAATTAAAATCCCTTGTACCAAAGTAATCTAAAACGATGAAAATATCTAAGAATGGGAATCATCTACACAAATCTACCTTTAAGTGAAGGGATTTGAGAAGCCTCAAATTGATCTATATAAATATAGGGTTTTGTCCTAGTAATATACCTAATAGGAAATAGGAAGATCAAATCATGTGTCCATGTTATGAGTTGACAATAATCTCCAATATGATGCAATGATTCAATAAAGTTCATAATTTAAATTAAAAAATTATTTAAATATAGATACTTGCAATAATATTTAACATGTTACATTTCAATAGAGAAATTAATTAACTATAATTTATTAACCATCTTCATTAAATATATACAACTATATACATAAACACAACATTATATTGAAGATATAAATAAATAAACATGCTAGATTTCGAGGATCATTGAAACTAACACTAAATTTTCTTCTACTCCCACCATCACTCAAGCAATGAATTTTTTTATGACAAGGTTTGCACATTATGTACATAACAAGTACTTGAATTCCATGGAACAAATATATAATTGGAAATATCTACTCAATTTAAGGTTCTCAATGTATTTCAACCCCTAATTTGTGTCCAACCAAATTTAAAAAACTTGTCATCAACATATATTATAAGTAACTAAAACAATCCAAAGTTCAAACAAGTTACTATAAGTTATCGCCTTCAAAATGTATGTACATGTACATGTGAACTTGAAAATCAGGGATATAATCTAACTCAAACATTCTGGTTCAACCCGCTCTTGAATAACATGTAAAAATTTTTGATGGTCATCACTATCTAGTCTCCATTTTTTTCGTCTGCGTGCATGTGGAACTGCATGAAGATGTAGGGCGGTAGCAATTATAAGGTGACTATATTGATATACATTGTTATCAACTTGATAGTCCACAAAATGAATCCCATGTTGAACAACTTTGACTTGTCTTAGATATATCCCGTGCACAACAACAGAACCTGCACGATAAACATGAACCTAAGGTAATACATGTGCATGTGTACAACATTTGCGTGCTCAAGGTTTGACCAATATATATTTAATGTTTTTAAGATAATGTACACATGTACACAATGTATATATATAATTTTAAATTCAAACTCACTTGTGGGAAATAACATTCCATCATTTGTTTCAGGTTGTATTAGCTTATTCCTCTCTTCTATGCAATGCAGTAAATAATAGCTAACACCTTCTATGTTTTCAGGCTCTGCTATAACTGCAAAAACATCTCCTGTACACCAAATTTACACAATAAAATTCTAAAAAAAATAGAATTGTCTCTAGAAAAGTTAAATATCATTAAATTTATATAATATTTAAATTATTGAAAACTTACACATGTACCTTTTCTAACCAATCTTGAAATATGGTCATAATCAGTTGAAATCAAAGGAATGTCTTGAAATCTTTCATCCTCATTTTCATCGTATGTGTCTGAAATGAATAGTGGTACCATATCCCATTTACTAACGTATTCAAGTTCTTCATTGTTGCATGCATGAGAGTTTCCTACAATGCACTCAGTGGAGAAACAAGAGTAATCCCTCCTGTATAATGTCCATCCAAGGTGACTATCTGAACTCATAACACAATGCAAAGATCTTGTTTTTTCTAACCTCTTGCATCCATGCATCGATCTTCTATCCACACCTAGATAAATGTAATTGCAACAAACTTATGTGAACTTGAACATGTGTGTATATATATATGTGTGTAAATTTTAAATTTAAATAAATTTATTTATTTTAAATGTAATTTATACATACCCGATATCTCCCAAAACACTCTATGTGGAATGTTTTGGTTTGTTCTTGAAGATGTGCTGACCTAATTTGATGCAAAGTGTTTCTTGAACCATTCAACAACATCATGTGCATCATCTATATGATCTTCTAAATAAATCATTTGATGTTTTCTTAAAGCACGTTTGATGCAAGCTCTTGCGCCATCATGCTCACCCTTTCCATGCCCACTCTCAAAGAAACTCCAAACATGTGGTATGTTGTAAATTTTATGATATCTAGAAAGTGCATAAAATGGCCATGATGATTTGAATTGTGCTGCACATCCATCTGACCATACGAATTTTTTTTTTAATTTTACACCCTTGCTTCTCAAATTCTCAAAAAAAACATTTTGTAAAACAATGTTGTACAAAAAGCGTGTCATTCTCTTTATCATCACTAATATAAAAGTGATATTCTTTCTTGATCACTCATTGTTCATTTGTACTCTCAACACCATCCAATTCCAATTGTGCATGTTGATAACACACATGAACCATAATAGTGACTTGCTTTGAAAAGTAATATTCCGATTGAATCCCTTTTTGATGTACAAAAGAGTAATTTTCTGCAAAGTCAACTACTGATAGAATTGTTCCAAGTGGGAAAGTATCTCTTAATGTTTGAAATTGATGTGCTTGCCACTTAGCATAAAATGAATGTTGTATGTATGGTTGTATCAAATTTTGAAAATCTTCCATAAATTTCCCAATAGGTATCTCCTCTTCTACATAGTTTAACCTTGTGGATTCTTTCCCAAAATTTGTTTGAAACTTTACATACTTGTAACTCTTGCAATTTACTGTCTGACTCAAGTCAGCATTTTCATTTGTTGAAGGAAAGTTAGTCAAATTTCCACATGTTTCACAGAGTCCTTTTATGCATTTTATTTGAGGTCCATTTTCATGATCGCATAATAGATCCTTTAAGAACAAACTTACCTGTTTAGGAGGTGCCTTTTCAAAACCATATCTTTCTTCTATCATCTTTCGAAACACCTGATAGTAGAGATCAAATTCAATGTGATAACGACAACAACAAGTTTCAAAAAACTTGTTTATCTTCACATAATATGGCTTTAACCTTTGAAACATTGTTTTCCCAATCTTTATATGAGGATACATATTACAAAAGTTCATATACATCTCAAGTTGTGTTATGTCTAGCCAATGTTTAATATGTTCTTCATAAATACCACGTCCAATCCTGTACCTCATAACATCTCTAGTATTTGATGACGGACGAGTCTGATCATTCCAAAAACTTGAGATCAAGTTCCTAACAACATCTTCAATCCTGTCAGAATGGGGAGCTCTACACATAATTACCCAATTGCCTTTAGAACTATCATCTAAAACCTTTCTTTTTTTCTCATATTTTATTAGTGTGGTTCTACTATAACGAAATTCAATGGAAAGTGCTGACATTTTTCTTTTTCTCGATATTTCTTTATTTAAAATAGATGTCAAAATCACCTTTCTTGCAATGGCCTTATCCACTGATCGAGATCTTTTCCCAATGGAATCTAAATTTTTTTTAACATTTTCAACAATATCTTTTTGCAGTGTCATGTGTTTCCTCTTATTCGATGTAGAATATACACCCATCAATTGTAATGACTCTTTCAGCTCATTACGAAGAAGTAAACGCGATAACAATTGGTTTCTTTCAAGTGTTTCAAGATTATTGAAATGATCATGGATTATTCTATTTACAGATTTAGTTATTGACCTCTTACTTTTATTTTTAGGTTGGTCATCATAACATTTTAGTTTCTCCATATCCATTTCAAGTAAATGATCTAAATTTCTATAAGAAATTTGTTTCCCCACTGTTTCACCTACTTTTATATGCTCATCCATTAGTGTAGAAGGAAGTGATCCTGACCCCTCTCTAACATGCATTGTTTGAACTCGGGCCTCCTCCCTATCTTCAAGGTCCATGTGTTCTTCAACTAATTCATTTGGTCCAATATCTAAATTGGGCTCAACTTCTGCTTGAGAACTTCCTGCTTGTTGAGCCATTTGTACATGTCACAAAATATTGTGCAAAGAAAGTGAGAGATGATGATATATAAGTGGAGTTGAACATATGAAATCAAATGAAATTAAAGATTCTTGAACTTAAGAATTCCATGGAAAAAATGCATTTGAAAAGGATATGATTCTAAGATGGGATATATGAAAATGGTATGATATATTAAAATGGTATGATATATGATGTGATAAGCTAAGAATGCAAGAGGTCAAATGCAAATCTAGGTCCAAATTAGTTACGATGCAAGGCTTGACTTGTGTTATGATGGATAAACACAAGGGACCAATGATCAAGAGAGGGTATGCAAGAGCTTAGGGTTCTATTTGATCAATGGTGAATATGGAAAGGATTAAATTCATGGAATGTATGCAACTTGGAACTTAGGCACGATATGATCTTGATATAGGCAACCTAGGTTGTACATGTATGCAAGAACTAGGTTCAAAATGATATATATGTATACAAGGACTATGTGATGTGATCAAATTAAGAGGTGTTGAAATGAGAACAAAATTAATATTTTATAGAAAATGCAATTTTGGATGGACAGATGAGATTGAAGATGACAGAATGACAACCTGGTGAGATTTTCACACTAGACAAAATTTCAAGCAAATTGCAAGGAATTTATTTCAGTTTGACTGTGTTGATTCAGATTTGGAGGATGATGTTCATTTGTTCATGTTGTCTAAAAATAGTTGGAAAACACGTGGTGTTGTAAAGAATGAAATTCAACCACATAGAAGACATTTACAAAAAAAATCCTAAGGCTGCAAGAACAATATTCTTATGGATCCCACGAACTGCATATCCTTAGCGAATGAATTTCAGAAGCTTGGCCCCACGGGCTCCCCCTTACAGTGCACTCACTTCTCAAGGAAACCAAGCTTCCAATCTCCATGAAACTCCCATGGCAGATTGATCATTTCTACTAAGAACTGCGCAGGTGCGGGTGCCTTGGCAACGACTGTTACTGCACCAAAGAATAGAAGGTTTGTGGTTTTCTAAAACAAACGATTTATTTTGGGCACCCATTCAGAAGGCCACGCGAGAGGCATTATCATCCTAGTCTACAGAGGTTAGGCTCTACAGGTTTCTACGCACCACAAGGGTATTGGGGAGTCAATTGCTGGTCCGTAGGAAGTTCCATAATGCTAAGTTTTCCTTAACATTTGAATTTATATACCGGTTGGGCGTCGCTTGGCTTTAGCGCATTCCCGGTTTGAGTCGCTTTGGGGTGAGTACTTTTTCCCACCAAAGTAGGCCCAAGATCTAAGGCTTAACAAAAGCAAACTAGAATATTCATAGTTCAATTGATCTTTGTTTAAAAACAAAGAGAGAGCATATGAATATTTCAGATCACACTCACATGGTGTTCTTTTTAAACCAAAATCAAAATGTGAACAAATAGAGAATGCACAAGGTTCATTTTATCCATTTGTAGTGTTTGTCAAGCAAAGGGGTTATTTTTAACCATTTGTAGTGTTTTCTATCTAAGAGTTAATTTTAAACCCAATGAAAAACAAAGTGTGTTGTTCTTTTTAACCCATATGCATTTGCATGTATGTTCTTTTTTAACCAATGCGTGTAAAATGCGAGTTGAAAAGAAAAAAAAAAACAATTAAAATAACATTTAGCTAATTCTAGCTGGACACATGCTAAAACAAGAATTTGAGGGGTTTATTTTATGCATTTCATTCAACATTAAATTTACCATGCATAATTTATTTCAACTTAGAGATGATTGTTTGGAGGTGTCAACAGATTCAAATTTTAGATTATAATTAAAAAAATGATTCAACATTTAAATGAAAAGAAAAGTGATTTAATTTTGAACTCAAATTGCTAACAAATTAAAGAAACTTGCCCCTCTCATCTTATAGATAAATGATTCATTAAATTAAAATTACCCCAAATCAATAAAAAATACGTGCTTTATAGTACACAATAATTTTATCAGGTATTACATGAAGAAAATAACACACATTACTCATGACTATTTTTCATCAAAAATATGAGTGTGTTACAACATGATAGCTTGAACTATTATATTTTAATGTTTTAAATCAATTAAATTTATGCATGCTAGTAACTATGTTTTAGACTTGTTACTATAAGTTCTATAATTCAATCATGTTATATTATAACATATAAGAATGTTATGGTTTCCATAAAAAATAGCATGTTATTAGATAGTGTGGTAAGTCTATGAGCCTCTTTGTACCTAAGTAGATAGTCAAGATCTAGTAAATTTAAATATTTTATTTTTCTTAGATAAGGTACATCCATTACGAGTGATCGTTAGGATTTGTGTCTCAACCTTCAATCCCTATCTATTAATACTGAACAAAATCTAATTTTCAAATTATAAAACAACAAATATATATATATGTACATACAAGGACTATGTGATGTGATCTATGTATGCAAGAGTAGGAATATGTAAGGACTAGAATGCAATGAAAATGGTATCCAATATGATGCATGATAAATTAAGAATCCAAGAGGTCAAATGCAACTCTAGGTCCAAATTTGGTTACGATTCAAGGATTGACTTGTGATATGATGGATAAACACAAGGGACCAATTACCAAGAGAGGGTATGTAGGAGATGATGGAATCCAAAAGGATTTTCCTAGATGAGCAAGGATAACCCGACATGTTTCCTAACTTGAAAGTCTATGATAAACCTTAAGTGATGTGGGTGATAGATAGCAAATGGGTTGATTTTGAGACCTATGAAGATTAGTGTCCAGCTTGTGCAAGAGGTAAGGATTATATTTGATCAACGATGAATATGCAAATGACTAAATTCATGGAATGTATGCAACTTGGAACTTGATATATGCAAGGGGTTGTACATGCAAGAACTAGGTGAAATGATATATATGTACATACAAGGACTATGCACGATGTGATCTATGTACATGCAAGAGTAGGAATATGTAAGGACTAGAATGCTAAAAAATTAAAGAAAGTTGCCCCTCCCATCTTAAAGATAAATGAGTCATTAAATTAAAATTACCCCAAATCAATAAAAATACACTTTATAGTACACAATAATTTTATCAGGTATTACATGAAGAAAATAACATGTGCATTACTCATGACTATTTTTCATCAAAAATATGAGTGTACATTACAACATGTGATAGTTTGAACTATTATATTTTCATGTTGATCCATCTTCTCAATTTTATTTATTTTATATATCTAAGGGATACACTTATTGCTATAGATTATATATATTTTTTATGTTGTACTCGTCTTAGAACTTCTAGATGCACATAAGATAAGAGCGTAACCATATTAATCTAATGTCTTTTTATTTGATTAATTGTGGAGGTAAAAATGCCAAATTAGGGATTTGACAATATAATTGGTAAGATAACCAAAATTCACCCCTTTCCCTTTGTGGCACTAGCTACATGTATTCTTGGAAATATTTTCACATGGAGGTTTTGTGTCTTTTCCTATCTATCATAATTATATTATCTTAGCTCGCTCAGTTTAAATAACATTATGACCATTTTATATCATTTAATTTATTTTAACGAATTTATCATGTTATTCTACTAAAGTTTCTTGTTATTGGTTGTGTATTTTATTCTTATTTTATAGATTTTCAAATTTTGTATAAATTGTTATTTTTTATGTACAACAAAAATCTATGTAGACATATAGACCTTAATGTAGTCATGTGCTACCATCTAGGAAACATGATGTAATTTTTATTATCTTCTATTGATTCATAATTCTAGATTTCTATCATGATGAGATATCTATTTCTCAACTCTCATTCTAGGTTTTTCTTTGTTTATAATTAAATCCCATTTTTAATATTTTGTTTAATAAAAACATAGTACTTTTTTTTAATAGGAAAAATAAGCTTGCATAGTTTATATAGGTGAAACCAATTTAGATTTAAGACCATTTACACTTGTTGATTTATCTATTTTGGATAGTATTTTTGTGTTATTAATCTTAAATCTAGGAATAAAGCTAGTTAAAACTTTCAACTTTTAATTTAGGTTATCAAATTCAATACTTTTTTCTTTTTAATATCAATATATGTTTATTTCTTTATGAATTATTTCACTCTTATAAAGAATATTCTAATTCTATGTTAGATTATGTGTTAGAAAATTTAGAAAATATTATTTTAGATACATACTTCTACAAATGTATATGTTCTTCGCATATAAACTTATTTAGTTAATGTATGCTTTATGTGTATATTCATCGTACTTCTTGTTAAATCTATCATAATCCAAAAATAGTTATTGTTAACTAATATGATTCTATTTATTATAATTTACTTATATTTTTTACTAATTTTTGTGTGTTTGTGGGGTGTTTGAGTTATCCCCACCTTCTCAACTAATTATCACTATTTATGTTTTTTATATGAGTTTAAAAATTCTCTTTTGTTGAATTATCTTGTGTCATCTTCTTTAATCCAATTTGGTTATACATAATAATTTCCCTACTATTCATTTTCATGTATTGATACAAAGGGAGATACTACTTGATAGAGGGAGAAATATTGGTGAAAAATGGTGTTTCTACCATATCTATATAATTGATGATGCACATTTGGATGAAATAAATATAAGGATTAAAAGACATACACATAGATATCTATGCAAAATTGGGCGGTACAAAAAAATAGAAATAAAAAGAAATATATTGTAGATCAAAACTAGTAAAACATTTAGTATAAACATTCATAAAATCTAGTGATAATTTGCAGATTTTAGTTTTATAGAACTCAAGAACATTCAATTTTCTTATATATCAATTATTGGATGCATTTTTCCTTGTTAATAGATAAAACATATGATAAAATCACTATTGTAAGTAAATAAATTTACCCATATTTGACGAAAAAGAGAAAAAATAAACACGTACCTTGTTTCTTTCTATGATAATTTATCAAGTTTTGTTTGCGTCTATTTTCTTCTTTATCTTTTGAAAATTTTCATTGAGCTTTGTTTTTTCTTTTTGCTTTTTGTCCCATTTTCTTCTTCAAAACACAAATGTTTCATTTAAGCTAGCAACAAATTCTCCTACAAAATGCAAAAAATATGTCATAAGAATTGAAAAAACTTATATTAATCAAAACAAATGCAACAAAAAGAAAAAAAAATATGAACATTTTCAAAAATCCCAACATTTTTCACCTGTGATTTGTCTTTTTCAGTTGACATGTTTGAAAGCACATGGGTCGCCTGGACAACATCATTTACCAGAGGAGCTCGGAAAAATGAAAAAAATCCCTGAAAAACTTGTTTGACTTTCGTATGTATATTGAACGGGTTCGATCAAACCAATTTCAGGTGGGTTCAGCCGAACACCTTTAAAATAATTTCCCTTATTATTTAAAGGGGTTCAGCCGAACCTATGTTAGGCCGAACCCCCCTTTTACCCTATCTTCTCAAAAAATAGTTTTTTTTGGTAAAAAATTGTCATTCGAAGCTCAATTTGAATTTGAAAATGCAGAAAACTTCAGAAACCCAGCTAGATAATGATAGTCCTTGGAATGAGCTATCCGTCGAATATAGTTTTAATATGATTTTATTTTATTATGTATTTGATTTTTTAGTTTTATTAAACATAGGTTTTTCATTGAAAATCAAAACCTCTAGTCTGCACATGTGGAAAAATAATAGATTATCAAAATAAAAAATTTAAAAATATGTTGAGGCTGGTTATTGATGTCCTTGATCCATTAAACAAAAAAAAATTGAATTTTGATTCATACAGAAAAAGTTATGTTGTATACAATCCACATATGTTTGAATTGCAATTGGTTTGACTTTGAAACTTGATTAAGGAAAAAATATTCAATAAAAAATTATGAGACCAAATGCAAGTGCTAGATATTATAGTTACAAATCTAAATTCGAAAAAAAATAGAATTTTATCCTTCATACAAAAAAAGTTATGTTGTATACCGTGAGCGTCACTTTTTAAAAATGCTGATTTCTGAAAAAAAACTAGTTTTCGTGGGAGATGGAAAAAAATGTGCAATCTGATTCCAAAAATTTTCAAAAAAATATTTTTAGAATCTACAAATAAAATGTGATGAGACTCTAGTTTTAATCATTTTCAAATTCCTCACAATTTAGCCGCTACAAGAGCCTGAAAGTGAAAATTTAGTTAAAAATAATAATTGCAGTGTCCAATTTGCCCAAAAATTGTAAACCACTATTGTGGGATCACCCTATATTCATGTTAGCTCTTATCACTACCTTGCGATGGAACATTTGGAGGCTCATGGTAATGCGAGAATTGAACCGCTAACTCGTGACAGGGTATTTGTAGGTGTGTGGTATTGTGGGAACCGCTACCCCACGGTGGAGCCGTTGATAGGGTGTGATAATGCGGGGGATTGAACTGCAACCCCACAATCATTGCTATGGATGGTTGTGTTCAGTTGGAACTGTTATGGAAAGGGTATGGCGGGTCTGTGGGATGCTTGGCAATCATAGATCTACAATCAGACTGAGGGTGCAAATTCAAACTAAAAACTAGAAGGGCAATAGTCGAATAAATTTGAATCTGACACAAACTACAAGGGGCAACAAGTTGGAAGGTCCAAGATTGAAAGTAGAATGGGAAAAAACACAAAACAAAGGTTGGGGAAAAATTAATGAGACTAAATTGGGAAATGTATGTGATGTATAGAAAATTCTTGTAAGGGGGCATAAAATTGAATTGTTAATGTACAATTGTAATTTGTTGAATATAAATAAAATCAGTGGAGTTCTTAATTCTATTTTTGTGAAAGTTTATTTATTGTATTTAAAATTCCTCTTATTTTGAGTCATTGTTACAAGATTGGTTAGCCTGATAATGCCCACCTTTCTTGACCTACATTAGATAAGAATAAATATTTGTAGTCTATGGTGTTTGTACAATCTCTATATATCTTTTATTGTGGGATGAGTACGTGATTTGGATATCTTCTTTATTTTTTAGAAATAGTTCCAAGAATTCTTTCTAAGTGCTTTGCACCTATTAAAATCCATGTGAATATTTTGACCTATACAATTCAAGAGAACACATTTATTCTTAAAAGTTCATTTATAAAGTATATTAAAATAAACAAAACAACAAAATGAAAAACAAAGTGCAAAGCATTACAAAAAGGATTTGTGTTCTTATTACAAGTTGCATCACAACAATGTCAATTTAAGGATAGATTTTCCATGATGATCAAATTGAAGAATTACATGTTGAAATATGAGGAATTGATTGGTGCTTTGTTATAAAAAATAATAAATGGAAAAACTTCAAATCCATCAAGAATGTTTTAGTTTTTAGAGGTATGCCTAAAGAAATTATAATAACAAAAAACAAGACAAGAGAAAATCCATTTTTATTATCATCCTAGTATTTGTTATTACATTTTTTTATCTTTTGAATGAGACATAAATAAAACATAGATCTTCTTTAACAAATTATTTGAATCTTATTTATAAATTCTATGAAATGATCATTGAAACATAATGCAAAGTATATGAAGATTACAAAGCTACTAAAATAATGGTGTAATTACATAACTTAATGCAATCTTTATAATAATAGTGGTAATGAAACTAGTAGAAAGATGAGTCCATCAAGTTGTTGTATGATCATAACATATATTTTTTATTGCAACACCAATGACACATGATAATTGTCTTAATCAAGGTCATTTGCTTAAAAGTTGGATATTTTTATGTAATACACCATCAATCACTTGATCCCACTCAAATATCTATGTCATAATTGCATGTGTGATAATAACTTTAGAATCTTTTACAATTAATTTCAATGGATAAATTTGATAAAGGGGGTAAAACTCAACCCCTAGCAAATCATACAATTTGGATCCATGAGGCAAATTGTTAAATATTTAGTTATTTTTTGTGGGAATCCTATTTTAATATGGTTGAAGAATGTACACATATCATCTTTTAGGAAAACCCCATACTGATATACATGATTAGCTAGAGGATACGATCTAGTAAAATATATATTGTTTGTCACTCCTATAAAACTTAAAATTTTAAATTTTATTTGACTTCTACAATCCACCATTCTAGCATAAGATGCAATATAATAACATATAAACAACATGTATTCATTACATGAATAATAAAGGGAGCTTCTTCCAATCCATAAGCTTCTCTAGTATGGAATAATTGTTTACTTAAATGGTTAATTCCTAACTATTGAATATGAGCCTTGATAATTTCCAACCATCTATTAGCATACCAACTAGATAATAACATATCTAGAGTTCATCATATGGAAGAGCTAGTGTATCCTTAGGGTCCACTTTTATGGTTACCATTATAACCCTAAATTTAACTTATTTGTAGCATATTTATAAGTTTCACAATGTAAAAGCCTTCTTTTTTTAACAATGTAATAACAAAAGTAAATGATTAAATGAGAGAGAGTTAAAAATTTCCTTAAATTTGATAAATAGATCACCCATCATATCTAATAAATATAATAGATTGTACTAAATAACAACATATTCATACATGATAGGAATCAACCATATAATTTAAATGCATGATAAGATCAATTAACATCGATTTACAACTCAACAAAATATTCACCATGGAAAGTGTAGATAAAATTGCATACATTATCATAGGTTACATGAATTTATAACATTTAACATCTTACAATAAAATTGATTGTATTTTATTTAGAGAATCACAATGCTCAAATCCTAAAAGGTAGAAAGGAATGAAATACACTATCTGAGTTGTAGGAGAATGCAAGAGAGAGCATCATTAAGGTGCTTTTCTACCCGACCATGAAGCTAAATTCTTCCCTAATCTACTCCAACCTAGAGAATCTCAACCCTCACAAAGGATCTAACAATATAAAGCCAAAGAGCACAAATTAATTTGGTGCAACATGTATATCTATACAAAAAAACATTTATATATGTATGCTCATGCAAGTCCAACTAAATGCATATGTCCATCTAATAACATGATATGGTATAAAATACAAAAAATCCAATCAATCATATATTGGTTGAGATTTGGCCAAATCATTTATATGTTGTACTATACTACACATGTTGTAGGATAATTTACCTACTATTATCTAGTCTCCATATCCAACACCCATCCACTCTCTCATGCTCCCAATTACCATATGTCATGGAAATAAAATTGAAACAAAGAAAAATAGGTTGGGTGGAAAACAATGGACCTATTTTCCTTATTTCATTCAAATTGTAGGCTACAAAGTGAAAATGAAGAACAATAATCAAATCTTACTGAAATAGTAATCAAAAGGCAGATCTCGAAAGGGGAAAATTTTGTGTACCTTTCACCAAAAGTAACCTTTTCAAGCTCTTTGAGGACCCATTCACCCTATGGTGAATGGGTCCTGGCTAGGGTCTCTAGAAAATACTTCTAGGGTTATCTTTTGCTTAGTCTACACTCCCAAATTTCAAGTGTTCATTGTCAAACAACAGGAAATAAAATTTGTAGAAGAGTTTTTGTGATTTGACAACTTTTATTGCAACTTTGACAACTTTGCAACTTTCTTCAATTTTTCTCTTCAAATGATCTTCAACCTGAAATCTACGATCACACATCAAAGAGAGAGAAATTTTATTTTTTAGAGAATGGGGTTTTTCCTTTGTCAAACCCCATTTTGGTAATTAAACCCCTAAATGAAATAAAAAAGTATGAAGGAATGATGAATGAACAAATCAATTTAAAAACTCACCAAACCTTATTAGAAACCTTGGATAACAAATCTGCAAACTAACATAAAGTGGCCTCAATGGATATAGATCTTGATCATGAAACTTGATTATATATAATGCCTTTGATATGCTTACATTGATCTTGAACACTACATCAATATATGAGCTCAAACAACATGCATGATGCAAGAAATATTTGACATGATGAATGAAATCTTGATTGTTGCAATAATCTTATATAAATATGTCATTGAATGCCTTGAAAATGCTCTTGAATGCTCTCTTGATCTTAAACTTTCTATTAGGATTTGAACAGAAATCTTAGATGAAACTAAGTGAAATAACCTTGTATTTATACCTATCTTAACATTAATTCCCAAAATTCAAATATCACAAGCTGACATTGAATTATAGATTTGAACTCATTAAAATACCACCAAAAACATATTTTAAAGGGGGGTCCTAGGTCCAAGTGAGGACCCATTCGCCATAGGGAAAATGGGTCCTCGACCACTTACCTAGGACACACTTTGCTTAGTGTTAAACATTATGTAAAAATAGGGTCGTAGATCTAAGTGAGGATGCATTTTCCCTATGGTGAATGGGTCCTAGCTCACTTACCTAGGACACACATCTTCCAAATTTAAGTGTTGTGTATTGGTATTAATGAATTTCAGGTCTTATCCCTCAAAAATTGCATTTAGCTAGGCTTGGATTTGAATTAAAGTGGTCAATTAAGGCCAATTAACCTCAATTAATTAATAAAGCCCTAGGTTAGTGTGAAAGTGTAAAGATACACCTTACAACATAAAAAACAAGGCACAATAGAGTCCATTTAATTTAAAAGGGCCCTAAAATTAATGTGAATATGAAAGACATATTACAACACTAAATTAAGGCATAATTAAGTTCATTTATTTATTATTTTTTCCCAAATTATGTGTGAAAAAGGGATACTTTTCCTACACTACATTTTTCCCCCACTTTAGTGAGAGTATGACCCCATGTCAAACTCACGCTAATGTAGACATTCAAGACAAGTTTATGTATGAAATAATGACAAAGATACACAATCATACACCATCAAAGACCGGGAAAATCAAGCCTAGATTGTCCAACACAATGTGGAACACATCTAAGCTTTCAGTTTTCCCTTACTCTGAGTTAGTAGAACTTCAGGTTATCCACTAGGTGAGTCTTCCAATAAAGTGGCTTAGTGATAAATTCATGCTAGGTATACAAGCTCTCAACGTACAATGATAAATTCATACCTCTGTTTCAGCTTCTCATCATACTAACCATACCAAATCTATCCCTCTGATAACTTCAATAAGGTGCCACAAGGCAAGGTTCCATAGGAAAGCAAGGTGTGTATTGCTAGGTGACCTTGAATTTAGGGTTCGAGCTTCACAAGGTTATAAAGTTGTGTTATGCCAACCACTTATGAACATTAATTAAAAACATGAAGTTTCCATAGTCAATGATAATATCTTGCTAAAGTTTTTTGGATTGAAACTGTGGATTAAAAGAAATTGCATAGTTTCAATCCAGAAATTTTTAGAAAGACTTATGAACATTATATATACAGGTTTTTTTTCCAAGGGATATTGCTTAGTTCGTGTAAGGTATTATTCTTAGGGAACATTATGTCTAATATCTCCAAGAGAGGACAAATCAAGAGTAAAATATTCACAACTTAGGGAATGCAGTGTGTCGCATCACCACTAAGAGGAAATTCGTACACTAAGAAATATTGCACTCTTGGAGGACATCAAACCCAATGACACCACCAAGAAAAGGATGCATCACAAGAAAAAATAAAATCACACCATGAAACATGAGAAGTGTCGAAATATATCATCGATGTATGCCCCCACTTTAAAGCGGTTGTTAACACCATTGTTGTGAGCAATTTCTTTAAAGTAGCCAATGTTCAATCCTAAGACATGAGAACTTCGTTGGAAAGCCCTATGCCAAGTCATATGTTTCTAGAATAAAGCTATCTCATGAAAAAGGAAGGAGTGATTTCCCCCAAAAATACATAAGGGATCTATGGATTCGAGGTCAGTATATCTTTGCTATAATGTTGCTATAGAGCTCAAAAATGTAATCATTCCCCAAATACTCATAGAACTGGAAGAATGGCATATAAAGAGAAAAATAAAGAATTTGTTTTGGGTCAACATGGAAGAGTCCTAAATGTCTCAATGCCTTACATCATCCCCAAAAGGAAAACACATGCCAAAAGAAAAGATAATTTTTTACGACATAGAGAATAATACAGATACAAATAGAGGAATGCACAAAAGAGTGAGAGATGCATCAAATAGAACATTATAGGGGATCACATTATGCACATGAAATCACACAAAGAAACATGAAAATGAAAACAATGCAAAAGTGTAAGGCACATTTGATTCAACCTATTGTAGTTCATTCGCATCCCAATCTCGATTAGTGTATATGAAAGGTGGGCAACTAGCCAAAGGGACAATGGAAAGTGCCAAAACTAGGACAAGGCTATCTAACACCTTGCCCCCACTAAGTGCAGAACAAGGATGAGTTGAGATAAGTGATGAGAATGAGCTCCTTGCAATAAAGAGAATGATTTGCAATGATTTTAAAACATGTAATAGTGAGGATACTAGCATCCTACAACTATTACATGGCAAGGATCAAAGGTCATGCTTTAAGGGATTATTTTAAATTTATCAGGGATTTACCTTAAGGCACAACACCCATCTGTAAAGTTCCCAAGGGTTCTATGGTATGTGCAATAATTCATTTTTTTCTTAGGTTACTACTTTTGCTAGGAGGTGGTAATGTAAGCCATCCTATATGTAGAAGGTCTTCCATTTTTTGTTCAATTTGTGTTTTAGTATGTAGAAATGGAAACTTCTTGAGTTTTTAACGATTTCTTTTCTTGCTTGATTCACCAATTTGTTGAGGTAGATGTTGAGGAGGATGACCTAAGATGATCCTATAATCACATTGGTTGTTCCTTAGGAAGGAGGACATATTGTTTGGGAGGAGGATCTTGATATCATAATCCTTTGGTTTCTTCAATAGGAAGTTGCTCTAAAAGTTTGTGAATTTCATGCTCATTAGTTATGTCACATCCTTGTTTAGTTAAAATCTTAAAGCCTTGGTAATAAGTTTCTAGATTGATGTGAGTGTTGGTCACTTTTTTAAAATACGATGGATAGGTATGCACTTGATTAGAGGAGATAGGTTCACTCATTGTTGGAAATTTAGGCTTAGTTCATGACTCAATTTCAATATGTAAAAGACCAAACATTTCAAGTTGTGTTGGTTGTTTCATGGAGGGGTAAAAGGATGCATTATCCTGAAGATTGTTAAGGCAATCATTTATGAACCCATGCATGCTAACATCATCTTCTCCATTGATTTCAAATTCACAAGGACACTCATTATGAGTTGATTGAGCATGGTTAGAGTCAATTTCATTAGGATCATTTCCAAAGATACAACTTGAAACATCTACCAAGGAGAACAAGGACTTCCACATATTGTTAAAACACTTGTCCACTCTCAAATTTACAGATTTAAAACAAGGTAACTTTCTAATTACACTATGCAAAAACTTAAAAATGATGTCCTATAAATGCAATTTTGAAATCAAACCATGCACTATTTTTATCAAATTAAGTTATATATGATCAAATTAATGAAACAAAAATTCTGCAAACATAAACAAAAATCTGAAGACAATAATGAGGAATATAGAAATGAATGTTTTTATGCCCAAAAAATTAGAATGTGACCCTGATCAGGGACTTATTCCCCCTAGGGTGAATGGGTCCTAGGTGAGGGTTTTTAAATAAATTTTTATAGATTTTTGAGTAATTTTCAATAATTTCTAGATTCTAGTTTATTATAGCAAGTTTTAGTTTCAATTTTCTATGAATTCAATGTGGAATGCAAGATTAAAATGTCACAAAATGACAACCTCAAACACCTAACTTGATATGCAATTTTGTTTCAATTTTCAAATGTAAATGGATGTTATGTAAATGATATGCAAGGTGACTAATTTTTTGTATTTTTTAGATTTAAAGAATACAAAATATGCAATCCTAAAGCCCTTAAATGAAATGCAAAGACAAGACACCCTAAATGAGACCCAGTACAATGCAAAGAGATCCAAATGAATGCAAGATCTAAATCTAAGATGAAAGAGGACTCTAAAATCAGAAAATGCAATGATCAAACTCGGGTTCACCAAAATGAAACAAAGAAAAATATGTATTTTTTTAGATTTAAAGAATGCAAAATATGCACTCCTAAAACCCTTAAATGAAACGAAAAGAGAAGACACCATAGATGAGACCTAATTCAATGCAAAGAGATGCAAATGAATGCAAGATCTAAATATAGGATGAAAGAGGACTCTAAAATCAGAAAATGCAATGATCAAAGTTGAGTTCACCAAAATGAAACAAAAAAATATGTGGGGGTGGAAAACAATGGATCTATTTTCCTTATTTCATTCAAATTGTAGGCTACAAAGTACAAATGAAGAACAATAATCAAATTTGACTAAAATATTAATCAAAAGGAAAATCTGAGAAGGGGAAAATGTTGTGTACCTTTAACCAAAAGTCACCTTTTAAGCTCATTGAGGACTCATTTTCCCTATGGTGAATGGGTTCTGGCTAGGGTTTCTATAAAATGCTTCTAGGTTCTCTTCTACTTAGTTTGCACTCCCAGATTCTAGCTGTTCATTATTGGAAAACTGGAAATAAAGTTTGGATAAGAGTTTCTATGATTTGACAACTTTTCTTGCAACTTTGACAACTTTGCAACTTTCTTCAATTTTTCTTTTCAAATGATCTTCAACCTAAAATCTATGATCACACATCAAAGAGAGAAAAATGTTGTTTGTTAGGGAATGGGGGTTTTCCTTGGTCAAACCCTGTTTTGGTAATTAAACCTTGAAATAAAATAGAAAAGCATGAAGGAATGATGAATGAACAAATTAATGTAACAACTCACCAATGTTAGTGTGAATAAATATCTTGTACCTAGTACATTCACTCGCTAGTGAATTAGGGGACATATTCACATGTTAAGTTTAAACTTAGGATATAAGATTCTTTCTAGAAGTCTTAGTTGGATTTTATAGAACTTATCTAACTAGTAATGCTTGATTCCTAGGTAGTTAGTTTGTTAGTTGTTTCATGTTATAGGATCAAGACACTTCTCATGATCTTGTTTAATCCTATCTCTCTACCTTTCCTTTTGTAGTGTAGAAAATTATACGCTCTTGAAAGTGAGGAAATTTCACACTTAATTTGGACCTATTTTGGCATCCTTGCATTAATTATCCTTTCAATCATCATTTATAGGCCCCTAAGACCCATTATTTTGAATCTCGAGGCTCATTTCACTCAAAAATCCCATAAAGTCACTCAAATCCTTGAAAATCCTGAAAAATCGACCTCAAAAAGCTAAGGTGGGACTCATTCGCCACCTTGGGAGAATGAATCCCCTTAGGTAGGAACCATTCTCCAAGGGTGGTTAATGAGTCCCATTTGGGGAATTTTTCAATTTTGAGCAGGAAATTTATGTTTTTAATTCAAATTTTGGTGGATGTCAGCCTTTGATATCTAAATAACAATCAATTAGGTGTTAATGCCTATCAAAGAAAGTTTCTATGTTATTTTGATCAACTCAAAGAATTTTGAGCTAGCATTTTTCAAGAGATAAGTATCAAGAATCTTTAAGCAAGCTTTCACAAGAGCATTCTAATTCCAAATCAAGCAAAGTTACAACACTGGACCAACATTAAAGTAATTTTGTAGGTCTTCAAGCTCACTTTCAATCAAGATCTAGCATTTTTAAGGTTTGATCATGGTTGTCTATGGTGAATCATGATGGATTCTAGTTTGGGGAGATGCAACTAGCCATCAAGCTAAGCCTAAAGACTTGTTTCCTAAGTGATTTCATCTTCCATTATCACTCTATATTCAGCCTAAGGAAGATACATGCATCATTGGAGCTCATTTGGGGTGATTAGAGATCATCACAAGTGAGTCATTCATCTTTGAATTTCCAGTATTACATCATATTCTTGCACATTAGAATATTATTGCATCATGTTTTAGATTTATTAGTCTTAGACACACTTAAGGCTAGGGTTTTCATGCACATCTCATTACTTCTATCAGGATTTAATTACCAAACTAAGGGTTTAACCAAGGAAAACACCCCATTAGCAAATCAAGTTGAATTATGTTTTGAAGGTTTTTTTCGTAGATTTAGATCCGAAACTCAAATTGAAAGGAAATGGCAGGGTTGAAGTGTAGATCATAAATTTTAATTTTTGAAAGAGTGGAATGGGATTGATTTACCAAGAGTGGTGAATGAGTCCTGTTGTAGCTATTTTCTAGATCTTTTTGCAAATTCTAATACCTTTTTCCTGAAACAAACTCCCTTGCAGAAACTTGGATCTAGAAATAATTCACCCAGGTTGCGAATGAGTCCTAATTGGTCAAAAAGTCAAAATTTCCAAAATTTCAGAGTTGTTTCCAATCACTTCAAGGTTTCCAGGTGCACATAATTTACTTTTTTTCTTTTATGTTATATTTTGCTTGCATTTCTAATGTATTTTCTAAGTCATTGCATTCAACTAGAGTTTTGTCTTACAACTTGCATTGTGTTGTCTTTTCCAAGTCTAAACTTGGTGGTGAACCCCTTATTAGATTTCATTTAGCCTTTAGGACAACCCTCTTGCAAGATCTCTTCCTCTCTTGAGATCCCAAGGGTTTGTTCTTGAGTGAAGTGTGTGAAGATTTCCTCTCTCCTTTTAGGTCCAAAACCGTAAAGGTGAAAGAGAGTCCCACAATTTCCACCATTTCATTTTGGTGAACCTGCATTTAGAAGATCATAGTTTCATATTTTTGATTTGGAGTGCATTTACATCCTAGATTTATCTTGCATTAACATTTTCATTCTAGGGTTTCAAATTTTGCATTAGTAAAAAGCTCATTTAGCTTGCATTCTTACACTTAATTTCATTGAAAGCGAATCAAAATTTGCATTTTCATCTCAGACCTAGGTCATACAGCATAGAAAACATAAAAAGCAACCAAAAAAATTTAAAATTTTGAAAAAAATCCCTACTGGGACTCGTTTGCCACCTTGGGAAAATCAGTCCTCCTATAAATTTTGAACTACTGTTTAAAGAGTTAAATTTCCATTTTTCAAGATTTTGTTTGTTGTCATTACTTTTTTGTTTTAGTTCAGTTGCTTTCTATTATATTGAAATCTTTAGAAATAGTATCATTTACATTCATTGAAATTGTGGATAGAATTAGATTTTTACATTTTTCATTTTCAGTATTTAGATTAGACTAGATTAGACATAGATCAGAAATAAAAACCAAAAACAAGACCAAAACACCTAAGCCACTTGGAGAAAGTATAGTTATTTGACTATGTCAAATCTCTATTTCCAAGTTAACCTAATGCTCAAGCCTTTTAGTAGTGATGACTTTGACATGTTAGATGAAGCCCTTAAGGACTTCATCTCACAAGGTTCATCCACTAAGGCTTGTTATGAGAAATCAAAACTGAGAGAAGTTATTGTGATTCAACCTCAACTCATCCTTTACCCATCTTCACACAAACCAAAACCTAAAAACAAGCTTGAGTTTATCCTTTATCCACCTAAGAATAATGAATTGCAACAATTGAGTCATAATACCATTGATCATACATACAACACTAGAAATAATCTACAACCACAACAACCAACCCTGACACCCTTACCTTTGCCTAATCCCATTTTTCCTAGTTCTCCTTGTTTGACTTCCCATAGTGGGAAGGAGCATAACCTTGTTCAACAACTTAAGAATAATCTTGCAAATATATCCCTATGGGACTTAATTTAAAATTCACCAAACTATCACACTATGATCCAAACAGCTTTACAACAAGTAGTGGTTCCTCCCGATACAAATGAAAATGATGTAGTATATCTCATACAAGGAATGAATATAGTTAGTTTATTCATAACCTTTCACCAACAAGAGTTGCCTCCTTTGGAATTGAGAAAGAAAAATGACGCCTTCATGATAATTGCTCAATTTAATAGAATAGACATAAAAGGACCTTATTGATAGTGACTCAATCCTTAATGTGTGCAGTACAAAACTCTTAGATAAAGTACAAGTAGATAAATCAAAGATGGAACCCGATTCTTTATCAATTTGAGGATTTGACAATGTAGGAAAGCAACCACTTCGTGTGATTACTTTACCTATTACAGTCAGAAAGGCTACCTTAAAAACTCCTATTCATGTTATGCCTCATGACCTTTCATACAATCTTCTTTTGGGAATACTGTCCATGGATTCATGAGATGCATGTAGTGCCTTCGACCCTAAATCATGTCATGAAATATGTCTATGACAACAAGGTATACCAAGTTGAAATAGACCCTGACCCTGAAAGTTGCTTACAAGTTGAAAAAGGAACAAGAAGTCCTTTGAGTACATTGATTCCAACATCCAACATAGAACCTTTAAAAGAAGACAAGCAAGTAATATTGGAGACCGTGTCAAAATTGTTAGACGATGATTGGGGTTCCTTGGAGTTCACATCCTCATTTATGGGAGAATACACAATCACAAGAAAAGGAGATGAGAAACAAAAGAAACCAATGGTCATGTCAACTCAGAACTTGGAAGAAAATTCACAAACATCCAACTCATCCACTCTTGAAGAGGATACAAGTTATACAACTAACTTTGATGAGATAGATTATCAACAGCCACCAAACCCAAAAGAAATGGAAAAACTTTATGGGAGAGGTTATGAACTTGTGAAACAATTGGGTTACAATGGTAAATGATGCGGAAAGAAAGAACAAGGCATTTGAGTTCCTATAGAGCCTAACATGCAAGAGACAAAGACTAGTTTGGGATATTGTCCCTCTAAGATTACAGAAGCAACAAAAAGACCATCATTAAACATCAACACTATCATGTGCAAACTGAAAATCAACCTCATTTTGAAGCATCCTGAATTGCTTGATATGGATTCTGAACCATAATGGGAATGATTTGAAGATGAGGAAGCCTTGAAGAAAATGTTAGGAGTTTATGACAAGTCACCTACTACTCCTTGAAAGAAAAAGGTCACATGAGCTATGATTAACACCAAGCAAAAAGATGCAAAAGATGAAAATAATGAGATGGACATAAGTACAAAAGAATACAACCCCGAATTTCTAAAGCCAGGTGCACTCCCTCTAGGAGATACAATTGACATACCAATGGACATAAATGATAAAGAGAAATTCATTAAGATAGGGAAGTGCCTTGATGATGAAGAACAAGAGGATCATACAATGTTACTTCATGACTTTCCCAAAAAAATTGCTTGGAAATATTTGTACATGCCAGGAATCGATCCTAAGATAGTGACACACAACATAGTCTTTGCTAAAAATGCTAAGCTCGTTCGACAAAAGATACAAAAAATGAATCCTAAGATAGCCCTGCCTGTTAAAGGAGAACTAGAAAAACTCCTTGATGTTGGTTTCATAAGACCTATAGATTATTCTCCTTGGATCTCAAATATTATTGTAGTCGCAAAACCTGACAATCGTATTAGGATGTGTATAGATTTTTGTGATTTGAATAAAGCATCTTTAAAAGATGATTTTCCCCTTCCTAATATCAACATGATAGTAGAATTGACTCCATGACATGCTTTGTTGTCATTCATGGATGGATTTTCTGGATACAATCAAATCTTCGTCAACCCTCAAGATCAATATAAGACAACATTCACAACAGTTTGGGGAATATTTTGTTGGATTATAGTGCCTTTTGGATTGAAGAATACGGGCACAACATATCAATGAGCAATGACATTGATATTTCATGATTACATACTATAGACATCTAAATTTGACCACTTCCACATGGTCAAAATCGTCTACTATATTCATCTATTTCGTTAATAATGATTAAATAATTTATTTGATCAATATTTCATTTTCTGCCTAAGGTTCCTAAAGTATGTAATTGAATAATTAAATACTTTACCTTACATCTTTTCTTCTCTAAATTAAATAAATATGTCAATTCATTTAATTTAGTCACTTGACCTTTTTGATTAAAATCAATTTTTAATTCCTCATCTTCTCTCTCGTCACATTCTCCATAATCCTCTTTTAATCTGGATTAAATTAATTAATCCATGATTAAGATGTGCATCACTTAATCAAGTTTAGTGTCACATCCTCCATAATCTCCCACTTGCTTCTAATATTTCATTAATTATCCTACTCATGTGTTTGCACAACCTTAATCAAGGTTATTAGCCACATTTAGCATGTCTTTTTTAGTCAACCTTTTAATTTTAATTTCTTAGCCTTGACCCTCTTTCCCATGTGAATTTTTAATTCACATTTATTCACCCTAGGTCCCTCACTTCCCCCTGTGAATTTTTAATTCACATTTTATCCTCCAAGGCTTACCTTATCCCCATGCAAATTCTAGAATAATTTGACTTGTCACTTCACATGTGCCAAAGACTTCTAGAAGATTAGACTTGTCACACCACTCACATGTGGAAAATTCCCACCCTTTTGGAAACCCCCTCTTATCCATTAGATTTGCCCTATTTTTTACACTATTTTTTGATATTTGACTACAAAGGGGCGAATTTGCCCTATTTTTCAAACTGTTTTCTGATATTTGACTGTAGAGGGGCAAATTTGCCCTATTTTTCACACTATTTCTGATATTTGATTGCAAAGGGGCGGATTTGCCCTATTTTTCACATTGTTTCTGATATTTGATTGCAAAGGGGTGGATTTACCCTGTTTTCACACTGTTTTCTAATATTTTACTGCAGAGGGGTGGATTTTCCTTGATTTTGAACTCTATTTCTAATAGTTTACTATAGAGGGGCGAATTTTCCCTAAACAACACATTTTGGAAGGTAAAAATAGGCATTTTGGCTTCGTTTTTGTCTCAGTTTTGTGGTTCTAACCCCCTAACCTTGTTTGTTTTTGGGTATAGTTGGATTTCTTGAAAACATTTTGTAGCAAAATTTCATGATTAACAAAGAACGGAGGATAAAACAACTAACATTTGCATGCATGGCCATTCATTTGCTCAAATTTTAAAAGTTTTCCTTGTTGTTTTCATCTAGGTACATAGTTTAATTAGGGAGAAGTAAAATTTACTTCTTGGTGTGTCTATTTTTTTTGTGTTACCCAAAGGGGGCATTAGTTTGTTTTCACTTTCCCCTTGCACTTTGTGTGATCCTGAGGAGTAGTTGGAAGTGATTAGTGCCTTCTTTTTAGAGGGACCTGCTTGGGGATTTCATCACCCCAAGGGACGATCCCAACCATACGTACCAACGAGGTATAGAAAGGGGGGAGAGCCAAAGTTGTACCCCAATCCAATCATGTCATGTCTGGCAGAGCATTGAAGCTAGGGTGATACCTAGATAGATGTGAAGAGTTGGTCCAAGCCCTTCAGTATCTCGTTGGGGTTCCCGACTCATGCTTGTGATAGACTGGTGTTCACGGTTTGGGCCTCACATACCAAGAGTATATCAAGGACTCCCAAGAAACCTTGTGCATCCTAGTTTAAGACATTTATTGGCCATACTCTTAACACTACATAGGATTGTGCTTGTTTAAAATATCTTCTTATGAGAAACTAGTAATTTTTTGATAAATCAGCCTCTTTGTTGTCATTTCAAGTCCTTGACATACTCATTCTCATCCAAACCAAGTCCCTATTTTTTGCAGAAGGCCGGATATGCCCTCTAGTTTACTATAGTGGGGTGGACTTTCCCTATAGTTTACTATAGAGGGGTGGATAAGCCCCCCTCTAAACCATCAATTTTGCCTCGTTTGACCATTCCAAGCCTCTGTTTGACCATTGAACCATTCCAAACATCCATTTAACCTTTCTAAAGATCTGTTTGACCATTTCAAGCCTCCTTTTAACCTCTCTAAACATCCATTTCTCACTCACATTACTCATTTCACAATTTGGGGAACCTGCTCCACCATTTTACCATCTGTGACCTAAACATTTGCACTTTCCAAAAAGATCACTTCAAAATCACCCCCATCATATAAGAACCTTTAGGACATCCTTAGTTTGCATCCTTCATCATCTTTCAATACAAAATCCCTTAAACCTTGTTTTAGGAGTTATCACCTGAATTGAACAAGACGTTGGAGTTTGATCGTTATCCTACATATCAATCATTGTCTTCAACCTAATCAATTCGCTTCTATCCTGAGCTGGATTTGTGTTGAAAGTCTGTAATCATCAGCCAAAATCAATCCATTTCCATCTTGAGGTGGATTCAGTGCCACAATCAGCCCTTTAATCTGACCAACCAACGTATTAAGACACCTAGGGTGATTTTTGAATTGGGTTTATAATCCCTTTCATCAACCAATCGTAATTCATCATCCAATCCAAAAAAAACTTATCCAATTGATCCAAACAATTCAATCTATCCAAAACCCAACATCATCCAATCAAAGTCCCATCATCTAATCAAAATTTAATCATCTAATCAGACTCTAATCATCCAATTTGAATCCAATCATCCAATCCAAACCTATCATCCAATCAGTCGATCCTTATTCAATCCAAATAATCCCCCAACAAAGATATCCTTACAATCCGCCCATAGTTCCTTTGCATGCCCGTTCAAACTAGGTCACACGTTAAGAAGAAAATGGCACAACAACAAGGTCAAAATCCCCAATTGAACACATCTCGAGATCCTAATAACAGGACAAACATCTCCCAAAATCCCACTAATAGTGTGAATGCCTCTCAAGATCCTAATAGCAGTGTGAACATCCACCAGGACCCTCATAACGTTACTTCATCACAATCCAACATAAAAAATCAAAACAACTCACCGCATGGTGAAGAAAGTATGGTCAACCAGCTTGAACTCACACTCGAGGAACATTTTAGTAACCCCACCAATGTGCAAATGACATATCATCTACTTGAAAAACATGGGGAAGAAATCTTGTCCCACCTAATTGAAAAAGGTATCAAACCTCCATCAGGTGTCGACCTATCCAAATTTAGCAATTCTACACCTAACATATCCCAGAGTTCACAAAATGCACTAGGTGATTCATACATCCCCAATATGCCTCTAGTAGAGGGTTGGTATCAACTTAAATTTGGTAATGATGTCCTTTACCATATTAACAATCCACCACATTCCACAATCTTAGTCAAGGGGGCTCCTCAAATATCCGATGCCAATAACCCTTTCGCCTACGACATGTTGCAAAATACTCCACAACAACCACCATTAATGTTGACTGCACCACCCCTTTCAAATCAATCTCCAATAAACGCTAAGGGTAACCCTTTTGTCATCCTACCACCACTTCCTGGGGCCACAAATTTACCACCGCAACCTCCTTAATCTAATACATCATCCCAATTACCTCTGCAAGGTACATCCCCACCAAATACCACTATTGGTACCAAACAAACTCCTTTGCAGAATGAATCCACGTTATCTCAACCACCTCATCAAACAAAATCCCCATGTAATCCTTTAATTTCATCACAACATCCATCGCACACATCGCAAGGCAATCCATATTGACCTCCCATCCCGACCATATCCCCGTTACTTGCATCTATTTTGCGTCTGCATGTTCAATCACAACACAACATCCCATCTCAGCCCACACAACAACTGACATCACATCAACCACCTCCCCAACACTATTTCTATCACAACCAACAACAATTCTAGCAACAACCACCTTATGCGGCCTCCTAGCGGTCGCTACAGTATTCCCAGTACCAACAGACCAATCCACAATATTCCCTTCATGATCCTCAACACTATGCCACATAATCTTATCAAACCAACCCATACTATATCTCACAACAACAACCCACATACCAAAAAATATCCTCAACACACTAGCAAGGGACCCCATCATCTCACTATCAAAATCCATATATCAACCTCCAAGCAATGTCTCAACAAGAACCTCTCTCATCCTACCATCCATATCCATCCAACCAATCTTTGACTCCTACACCACCAATTAACGTGGATTTGTTGAAGATCAAAGTTGCTCTGAAAGACCTTCAAGTTGGGATGAGTAAGCAATCCTTCAAATTCGAAGATATATGTCCCTATTCATTTGACCCCTCCATCTCATTGTCCCATTCTCGAAACATTTTGAAATACCAAAATTCGATAGATACAAGGGGACCAAAGATCCTAAAGCCCATCTACAAGAATTTTACGCCCAGTGTCAAGAAGTTATGCATAATGACAACTACCTCTTGCATCTATTCACATGGAGCCTGATAGGTAATGCCTTAGATTGGTCCATGGGTCTAGAGCGGGGGTCCATCAAGTCTTTCATAGATCTTTCAGAGAAATTTATTTCTTAATTCTCCTTCAATTTAGAGAAGGACACAAATACCTTGGACCTCCTCAAGGAGAAGCAGCGTGAATGTGAAACATTTGCTAGCTACCTCCAAAGGTTGCATGTGTTGGCAAGCCGAATGAAAACCCCTCTCAAAGAAAAAGGCATGGTCACTCTCTTTGTTGAAAACTCACATTATGACATGGCCCATAACTTCAGGCTACATTGTGTCACCACTTTTGTAGAGGTGGTAGAGAAAGGACCCATCCTTGAATGGGCCCTTATTGCTAGAGGGAAGGTCAAGATACATAATCATGACAAAGAACGATCATCTAGAGATAAGTCACACTACTGGAATAAGAACAAGAATGATGTGAATGATGGTGTCACCGATACCAAACATGTTCAATTAGCTAATACCTCTCAGAGGCAACAGTTTATCTCTGATCAACCATCTTCCCAAAACATCATAACAATACCACAAGGGGAACCTTATCCCCTTCAACAATCGAACCAGAACAGTCAAGGCAACAAAAAACGTCAATTCACTCAACTAGGTGAATATTTAAGTACCATCCTCAACTCCTATAGGAAAACTATTAAATCATCTACCTCGTGACCAAACCCTTTGATGAGTCTAAACCAAAATCCAATTGGTATAAAGACAATGAATATTGTGACTTTCATAAAATCAAAGGGCACTCCACCAATAAGTGTCAAGGTCTAAAATCGTATGTCCAAAGATCTTATCGATCGAGGAGATATCCAAGTCAATGCCAATCAAGCTTCATCATCCAATGTTCAATTACAAATTTACCAAAATGCCTTCCCCAACCATAATCAAGGCACAAGCACGTCCAATAACAATCCTCAAAACAACAGTACAAATAACGTAAGTTATAAGACTGTGCCCTTCAATTATGATGGCATTGTCCATTACATTGAGCAAGTGGAATCTCACGTATCCATGATACACGTCAAAGCTAAAGATTCCCAATGTGTTGTTGCTACTCAAAGAGCCTGCATTACTATCCCTGCAACCTCTACATCTGCCCAGCCAAATCCTATGAGTTCACAATATAGCATTCTTGATCACTTAGGAAAGACTCTTGCCCAGATCTCCATTTTGGACCTACTTAAATCTTCTCCAATACATCAAGAGATCCTAAACCGAGCTTTACAGGAAACCCATGTGCCTAACGACATCTATCCCACACAATTTCAAGCTTTAGTGGGGTATTTGGCTCTATCCTACCAATTACACTTCAGCCAAAATGATATGCCTAATATTGATGCCAACCATAACCATCCCCTACACCTTGAAGTCCTATTTTCTCATCATAACTAAAAAGGGTCCTGGTAGATAATGGCTCTGCTCTTAATCTATGCACTCTAAAGTTTATAAAGCAGATAGGGTATACTCAAATAGATCTGAGTAATCAAATCATTACAATCAAGGCTTATGATAATGCGGAAAGAGGAATTATCAGTCTTCATATCCAAGTTGGACATGTGGTTCAGTACACTACATGTCATGTTCTTGATATAGACTTACCATACATCCTTCTCCTTGGCTGCCCATGGCTCCATGCCATGCAATTTGTTACCTCCACATATCATCAATGCTTAAAATTTCTAGTCAATGGATAGGAGTTCACCATTTACACTGACCCCCAACTATTTGAGTATTTTCGTGCCTTAGAAGCTTCATTTCCCCATTTGTATTATTTCCCTAGAGTAAAAATGGGGGCACCTCAGTCATCATCTTCCAATCCACCATCCACCACAACAGCCACTCCATCATCCACCACTAATTCAACCATTACTAAAGTCCAGATCATTGACAAAGGTTGTGGTGAATATGAAATGCATATAGCTCTGAATGTGGCAACCATGCCACCATCACCACACACATATGGTCAACCGTCACAGTCTATACCAAAGGAAGAAGACAAGACCCTCACCTTCAGTGCTAAAAACATCCCCACCAACACTTTTCGGTCTCCTGGCCTAAGGACAAATGCACTAGAAGATGATATCATCCAATGGGTATATCGTGAAGAGCCCCAACCAGATCCTCCACTTAAGGACTATTTTCGGGAAGTATACCCCTAGTCTGCTAAATTCACATAAAAACATAACTATCAAGGTGGGGGTCTAGGCAAAGAAGAACAAGGGTGGTTGCAACCTATTGATGTACCAAAATATCCACAAAAGTTAGGCCTAGGATATGACAAAAATAAAAAAGGCTCAAAAACATCCTCCAATGCCTCCAACAGTGTTAGTGTGGAAAACTGACTCTTAGAAGACATACCTAAAGAAGAGTCCATCATACATGCGTATGATGACGTGGATCACATGGACCTGCCATCCCTATTTGATTGCCTATATGTTTTTACCATTAGCCTTTCCATACGTCATCACGACCTTATTGACTGGGACCTACGTGATAGAACACCTGTTAATGTCTCCCTAGATACATATGTCAACCTTATGGGATTGGGGGAAGATGAACACTCTAGTAGCAAAAGTAAAAACAAGAAAAATAAAAAACGGTCATCTAGTGAAAACTTCCCTAAGGTGCTTCTTGACCTAGAAAAAGTAAAAATAAAGGACTCATCTGATAGTGAAAACCTCAATGAGGTGCTGGAGGATGGAGATGTTCATCTTCCCCTTGTGGGAACTCGATTATCTACACGATCATCCATCCTGATCGAAGAAACTCAAGAAGTCAATTTGGGAAATGAAGAAACCCCGAAGATAACCTACGTAGCCAAATCATTATCAAAACATGAGTATTATGTCATTTTCCAGCTCCTCAAAGATGGACTCATCAAATTTTTCTTGGTCGTACTTAGACATGCCAGGTTTAGAACCTACTTTAGTAGTTCACCATCTAGATGTTCGCCCAGACGCCAAACCCATCAAGCAGAAACATAGAAAGATCCATCTGCAGGTCGCACTATTAGTCAAGAAAGAATTGGAGAAATTACTGGATGCTGGCTTTATCAGACCTATTGATTATTCTGATTGGATCTCCAACATAGTTTCTGTCGCTAAACCTAACGATGACTTCAAAATTTGCATAGATTTTTGGGATCTCAACAAAGCCTATCTGAAAGATGACTTCCCATTACCCAATATCAACATGTTGGTCAACATCACTGTAGGACATGATATTTTGTCCCTTTTGGATGGTTTCTCTAGCTACAATCAGATTCGAATTGCACCTGAAGACCAACACAAGACCTCTTTTACAACGCCTTGGGGTACCTTTTGTTACAATGTTATGCCCTTTGGTTTCAAGAATGCAGGGGCAACATATCAACGAGCAATGACTGCCATATTCCATGACCTCATCCACATTATCATGGAAGATTATGTCGATGAATTGCTAGGAAAATACAAAACCAGAGCAAAGCATCCTGCCACTCTGAAAAAGATCTTTGAGCGATTGGAACAATACAAGATAAGAATAAACCCAAAAATGTTTGTGTTTGGTGTCATGTTAGGAAAATTGTTGGGATTCATCATCTCCCGAAGGGGCATCGAGGTTGATCCCGCTAAAGTAAAATCTATCATGGAAATTCCTCCACCTCGAAACCTTAAACACTTAAGGAGCCTTCAAGGAAAGCTACAATCTATCCATAGGTTTATAGCCCAACTTGCAGATAAATGTCAGTCGTTCACCCACCTTTTGAAGAAAGACACCACCTTCAAATGGAGTCAACAATGTCAGTTGGGTTTTGATAAGATCAAAGAGTACTTGGCCCACCTGCCAATCTTGATGCCACCTATTCCAGGGAAAGCCCTCTTGCTATACATATCTTCCATTTCATTTGCACTAGGGGCATTTTTGGCGCAACATGACGAGTCCTCAAAAGAGCGAGCAATCTATTACATTAGCCAAACATTGGTCAGTTATGAATTAAATTATTCACCAATGGAGAAAGCATACCTTGTCGTGGTCTTTAGTACACATAAACTCATACATTACATGCTCATCCATCCTATCAAACTAATACCAAAAATTGGTCCACTAAAATATTTGTTGTCCAAAACCACCTTAATTGGCCATATGGCCAAATGGCTCATGCTCTTGAGTGAATTTTACATAGAATACATTGACCAAAAAGACATAAAAGGACAAGTTATAGCTGATCAGTTGGCCGATGCACCCCTAGTAGATGCTCACCCTTTGGTCACCGAATTCCCAGATGAAGAAGTCTTTCCAGTAGCCGAAGTGCCCACCTGGATATTGTACTTCAATGGTTCCTACACTCATAATGGATCAGGGGTAGGAATTCTATTTTTTACCCCTCAAGGCGATTACATCCCAAAGTCCTTCAGGTTAGCATTCCCATGCACCAACAACATAGTTGAATATGAAGCCCTCCTCATAGGCCTTAGAATAGCAAAACAATGGCACATAACTCACTTAAGAGTCTTTGGTGATTCCTTATTGGTCATTAAGCAGGTTAATGATGAGTACATATTAAAGCAACTGACGCCATGGCTACTATTGGCTCCTTGACCGACATGCCCAAGGATCGAACAAAATGTGAGTTCCTCATTGAACAACTCTTAATCCCAACATATGATATCCTCGAGACTAAAATGGTGTGTGACATTGTGGGTCCCACTTCCCCTTGGTATCAAGATATCTATGCTTACCTTCATGATAACATTCTACCCCCGAACCTTACACGAAACCAATGCAAATCCTTTATCAAATGATCATCTCGATATGTCATTGTTGGTGATACACTTTATCATCGTGGATATGATGGAACCCTCCTTAGGTGTCTCGATGAGACCGAAGCCCATACTACACTAACGGAAGTACATAGTGGTATTTGTGGGACCCATTCAAATGGTATGGATTTGGCTAAAAGGATTCTTCGAGCTAGATATTATTGGCCTACACTATAACATGATGCCTACGAGTTTGTAAAGAAATGCCTTCCATGTCAGCAACATGCAGATCTGATTCATGCCCCGACACAAGATCTACAACCTTTGGTGACACCATGGCCATTCTCTTAGTGGGGTTTCAACTTAATTTGAAAAATCTATCCCCCATCCTCTGATGGTCATACATTCATCATTACTACAACTGAGTGCTTTACTAAGTGGGTGGAATCAATGCCACTCTCACAAATTATGGGTACTCAAATTTCCAAGTTCATTCTCTACCACATCCTCTATCGATACGACATACCCTCCACCATCATCTTTGATAACAAAAATCCTTTCAAAAACCAAGCCATGAAGCACCTATGTGATACTTTTCATATAAAACATCATTGGTCCATACCCTATTACCCCCAGGGTAATGGTTAGGCAGAAGAAACCAAAAAGACCCTCATCCGCATCCTCAAAAATTTCATCAATAATATTGGTTGTGATTCGCACCTACACATCCACCCTGCCCTCTGGGCATATCGCACCTCCATCTATACCCCTATCAATGCCACTCCCTATTCTCTTGTCTATGGTTTCGAAGCCATCTTGCTGATTGAGGTCAAAATCCCATCATTGAGAATCTCATTAAAGAATCTTATCACTAAGGAAGACACTAGAGTTGCTAGACTCAACCAGTTGGAGCTATTAGATGAAAGACAGATTAAAGCCTACGATCACCTTCAAGCTTATCAAAACCATCTCAAATGAAGCTACAACAAGAAGGTTCACCCTCGCAATTTAATTTTGGTGACCTTGTCCTTAAAGAAAATCAGCGCACCTAACAGGACCACGATAAGAAAGGCAAGTTTGAAGCAAATTGGTTGGGTCCCTATATCATCATTGCAAAGTATGGGTTTGAGGCATACAGACTTGCCACTCTTGAAGGACAGCCCTTGGAGGAGCTTATTAACATCATGCACCTCAAAAGGTTCTACACCTAGATCTCTTGAGATATCCTATCCTGCGAGAAAAATACAAAAAAATCAAAAAATACAAAAAATACAAAAAATTAGAAAAATTAGAAAAATACAAAAAAATCAAAAAATACAAAAAATCACAAAATCACAAAATAGTAAAGAGAAATAATTTTTCCTATGGTGAAAACCACCCTCGGTGGTGCCTTAGATAGGTACGGTTGGTGAAAACCTGGTAACAGGCATCAACCGTAGAGAGCTCAATCATTATCTACCTTATGTCCTAGTTACCACATGACTCCATTCATCCTATCCTTACATCCAATCCTATCCCATCACTTCATCCTCATCATGTCCTTGGCCACTTGGTATCTTTCGATTGAGAATTGGACGATTGTATGCTACTCGTAATCTTGAGCTTTCATCCTTAGCTGAGCTTGTGTCATCATGGTCGGTCTTCATCCAGGATCCTTCATCATGTCGATCTTCACGTAGTTTCCATCCAATCATGTTGGTCTTCTTTGGTCTTTTTCAAACTACGTTGCCCCTGTGCTTTCATGTAGGCAAGGTTGATCATTTGATCCACCCCCGGGGCTCTGTCTTTTGTTTGTCTTAACATCCTTCATCATTTGTCTCTGGCCCTATATCGAACTACGCTTTCATGTAGTCAAGGCCAAATCGTCTCATCTTCCCCTAGGGTAGTCATTTGTTTGGACTTTATCATCCATTGGTTTCCATTATCCTCTTTCCACTTTTATCCATGGCCTTTTGGCAAACTACGTTGCCCCTGCACTTTCACGTAGGCAAGGCCAATCACTTGATCCGCCCCCGAGCCACTTTGTCCCCCATCATCCATCACCATTTGTGAACTTTCCAATCTTAACCATCATCCTTCTTTCATCCTTTTCAAACTTCGTTTCCCCTGCGCTTCCACATAGGCAAGGTTGATCTTTTGATCCACGCCTAGGGATTTTAACTATCTTGTCTTAGTCATCCATTAATTTCCATTAGTCCTCTTTCTACTCTTCCCATGGTCTTTTGTTGAACTACGAGGGCTCTATGCTTTCATGTAGGCAAGGCTAATCTTTGATTAGCCCCCAAGCCCCTAGGTCTTTAGGGTGTGTCATTCCTCTTGTCTTGTCTTGTTGTCTTGCCGTGTCATCAAGTATGTTCCTATCATCGCTGGTTCTTTGCAAACAGGATCCTTTAGTGTCGAAAGATCTGATTGGTGACAAAAATCCTGCATCATCTAGGTCATTTTAGTTTAGTATTCATCATCGGTCTTAACATGATGCATCCTTCCTAATAAACCACATCAACCCCATCCATCCTTGTGATCTTATGGAAAAGTATGTTTGAATTGATCGTGATCTTTTGATTATTTTGGCTTTTTTTAATTATTTGAGCTCCCTCTTATAACTAGTCAAGATCGCCATGATCCATCATATTATGGTGTGGTTTGCCTAGTCAACATAGGGATATTTCTTGATCCTTTATTTTTGTTGTCTACTAGGTTGTCCCATGTGGTACCCACCGGGATTCCCATCTGGACCCCATGTTCCATGGGGGCATCCCTTTGTGCTTGTGGTTATCCCAATGCCTGGCCCGACCAAATTCTTTGTTACTTTGGGGTATTGGGATAACCTTTTTTTCTATGTGTGTTTCCTACATTAGACACTAATTCACCTTGGTTTTATCTACCATTGTGGTTGGTGTCTTGTGCTATAGAAAAAAGCAATGCTCTGAAAGATGGAAAATTGCATTCATATTGCATTTCATTTCATTGCATGTCCCTTTCATCTATCCTTGTTCCTAACCTATGACTCATGATTTCGGTTGTGCAAAATTTTATTTCTTTCCGCTTTTTTTCTTCTCAGGATACTAATGGTTCTTATCAGGTGCAATATTACACCCATAATACACCTATCATCTACCTACATTCCCAGGCTAGTCCTCATTGACACTTGTGTTTGCATTGCATTTCGTTTGTACAATTATTTTTCTATCCACATTGCATAAGTTCATTACGCTAAGTATCTTAGGTTTATCCATACATTTCCATAATCACATTTATACATTACATGCATCACCATCTACAACTAAATTTTCATGTCCATAATAATTACACCATATACACCACGGAATTACAATACATAAATCATCAACATCATGCATAATCACATCATCCATGAATGCATAAATAAATCATCGACATCAAATCATCCACATAAGCATAAATCATCATATACATGTGCACATATTACATGATCTATCATAAGAGCATAAATATATAATCATATGCATAACATAAACCATCCATCACATAAACATAAGGAATAGTGTCAATGAGGACTATCGCATATCATAATCAAAATCATACAATGTCCATCACATCATAATAATCACATACATATCCCTCGCATATATCATCAAATCTAGAACACAATCCAAGGATGTAGATCACATCCACTCCCTGTCAATATGTGTTAGGTCTCCATCCTGTACCTATCAAAAAATCAGTATCCTATCATCTTCTCTTTGAGCTGCCCATGTCTGATCCCTAAGGAGAATCAGACACTGGTCCTCTATGTGTCAGAGTCCCTTGATAATCATGACCAGGAGTCCCCTGATAACCACCATAGTGTGGAGGAGTCAGTTGAAGGTCAATGTACCCCGTGGTATGTGTCCCTAAAGACTGGGACGGTGCCAACATTTGAGATACCTGCCTAACATAGCGCACTGTGTGTTGCACCGGATCTAGAACTACCTACTCATAAGCACACCTCTATTAGGTCGCCTCCTGCATGTAATCATCTCTCTGTCCAACCTGATAGATACCGACATTCTACTCATGTTTGTATCTATCTCGATCTTTGCTAATAGCTCACCGCTCCTGCTCCCATGCCTCCTATGCTACCCTCAGTAGTTGTACCTCCTTTGTAGTCCTGTCCCTCTCTGCTTATGCAGTCTGTAACTGTGTCGGAAATCCCTATACAACTAAATTTGTACCATCCCCATCACCTTGCACTACCTGTGACTGACTCTATGTTGCATCTCTCTCAGCACTCTCTACTCGAGTCACTGTCACATCTCTCTGAAACTGTAAGATCTGGACCTATCTCTGTGCATCATCTCTCTCCACCCGCATCACCTGGACCTTTCTTTGTGCATCATCTCTCCCTTGAGATCACTTGAATCTATCCCAGTGCACTATATCTCTCCTCTCAGAGGGCCTATACATCTACATACGGTGTGTCCCTCTCCCTCCACATCTTCTCTAGCTGGGCCTCTACTGCCTAAACCCTCACTCTCACCTCCTCTAAGGATGTCTTTGTCATAGATACCCTCTCTTGCAAATCTTTCCTCTCCCCCAATAGTCCTACCATCTGTACCCTTAATATCTCCATCTCTCTCAGCTCACTAAAGATTCTTTACCACCCCTCCAGACTCTAGTTGTCCTCGCATCTGTGATACGGTCATCGCCGCCTCTAACCTATCCCAATCCCAAGTCACCTTGGCTAGCTAACCCCGTAATCCCTCCACCTTTGCTCGTGCCTCATTCCTCTCTCTACATCACATACATCTATCATCATCCGACCCACAACAACATCAAAATCCCTCTGTCATATCTCATTCACTCTCTACAACTTTTCTCCTACAATCCTCAGCTCCTCCTCCATCACCCGTAGCCTCGCCTAGCCCCCCCTCAGTAAAACCACAGGATCCTCAACTGGTGTAGCTAGTAATACTGCTAATGGCTTCACCACATGAAACTCGACATCCATCGCATCAATCTCTACCTCCTCCTCTACCTACTCAACCCAGCTCATCACCTAAATCCTCCTTGACTATCCTCTCCTCCCCACCCTCATCTGTCTCCTCGGCTATCCTCCAATCCTCACTTCCCCCTCTGGCTCCTCTCCATCCTCACTCATCTCTCTCTAACACATGGGCCTCCTACTCTGCCCGGATCTCTGACTGGACCCTCCTATGTCATCTACTCCCTGCCATCCTCTCTGGCTGTCCTCTGACCTCTGTCTCTCCCTGTCCTCCATCCTTTTTTCCTATGACCCCCGCCTCTTCCTGTTCAACCCTCACCTAAACTCTCTTATATCGTACTCTGCTACCTATACCTTTTTTCCCACCAACTCTCCCCTCCACCTCCCACACCATCTCCACCTCTAGACCACTCCCATTCTCTGGTCACACTGTATCTCACTTTGGACCTCTCTCATCCTCCTATCATATCCCCTTTGTCCCTAGATCGCTTCTATCACCTACCACTGCTGCCTCCATCTCCTCCCCCACATCCATCATCTCTCTAGCCCTCCTTCGTTGTCGCCTCCTCCTCCTCCTCTTCGGCTATCCTCCAGCTCTAGCCTCCTCCTCTCCCCCTTCTTGTTGTCCAACACCCCCAGCCTCATCCTTTCCTTTATCCTCCTATCCCCTCCATTCACATCTCCTCCCATATACACCCTCTACCAACCGATGCTTGTCCTCCGACCCGACCCTAAGGCTCCTCAGGCGTAATCCTCTCCCACTGGTGAGTGTAGAACCACCATGCATACCGATGTTTCACTCCTGTATCCTCAACCCCCTCTACCCTCCTTGGGTAGGGTGCTTGACCTACCATAACCCACGCCTCTTTGATCGCCCTCGCTATAATAGCACTTCCCCATGGCACTCTTTGTTGAGCCGAAAAAACATGGTAGGAGCTGCCAGAGTATCCTATATCCACCCAAACTACTTCGTCTCTTTGTCTAGTCGATGAGCCTCCACTATATTTGGTTGGCTCCCAATCAGGACACATCTGCTCATAAAATAACCTTGATGTCTCTCCTCCTCCTCCCTCCATCCCCTAAACTGACGATACATATATGGGTGCCATACTATTTCTACCTCCTACACACCATCCTACACTCTCCTCCAATCGTCCACCTCTCCCTACATCTCGTATCACAAAACCCAACCCTTGCCCCCTCTGTACCCCCAAACAACAGGCTCCCTCTCGTCCTCTCGACATCTCCTCACCACTATTGGCCTCGTCACCATAATGTGCTCCCACGCCTAAACCTGTAATAGTGTCATGTGCATCACACTCAATGACCGCTGATAGCAGATCACATGCATATCTCTGTATAACTGCGCTAATACACATAAGCCCCATGAGAACTATCCCTCTTACCACTCGACAATATGTCAAATCACCTCCATAAATCGTAGGCTGTAGAACCACCTACTACGGTCTGGCAACAATATCCCACTAATCAAACTGCACAAATACAATGGTAAGGGTGGCAACCCCAATGAAAAACATCTGTCTACATCCAATTGCCCCCTCTATATGGGAAATTCATCCCAACCAAATAACACTAGGATATTCTGGTCTAATTGCGCCCCTCTAGATACCACCTCACTCACTAACCGCCCTGCTCTGGGCAGCCTCAGGATGCGCCATACATCCTCTAGTGTCACTGTCATCTCCCTTGTCAGAAGATGGAAGGTTGATGTAGCGGAATTCCATCTCTTTATCAGTGTCATCAGCATCGCTCAGAGGGCCCTCATCACTACAAATTGTACCAAATGTAGTAATTGTGCATGCTCCAGTGCTGCATGGTCTACTCCGGTCATGGCCACAGTAGTCGCCGCCAATGCCTCTAGATGCCACTCATGTGTCTACAACCGATCAAAGCTCTACATCCATAATCATTAACCTATCAATTTCCTTCTCAGCCCAAGAACATTATTCTTTTTTTTTTTGTCCCTTTTTTGACCGAGAACAACTCAGTTTCTAACCCGCAGGGTGGACCCCCCTGGGTTGGGATGGACCCACCCTATGTCGGGGCGGATACGCCCTTGGTCACAGGGCGGATCCACCCCAGCCGGGGTGGACTTGCTCCGCGGTGGATGCGCCCTGCCCTGCGGGGTATCCTGTCCCTACAGTGGGGCATATTTTCCCCTCTCAGGCAACCCCAACCCTCTTTCCCCCCCGTATTCAGCTACCTAGCTCTAACCTAAAATTCTGGCGCCTACCCATCTTTCTTCCCTATCCCGATAACAAAACCCACTTTTTACATTTTGCGTAAAACATACCAAATATTTTCAAAATTATTAAAATACACACAATGGGTTTTGTTGCTAACCTGGCAGGGCACGACATGATGGTTGTAGAATCTCCGCACCTCGTCCGCCCGGTGGATGATGTCAAAATCATAATCCTGCGGCATCCTCGCTCTTTGTCTTTTCCCTCTCCTCTCCTTTTCTCTCAACTGCTATAGTGAAAGTGAGGTGAGGTAATTTCTAAAATTACCTTATATTTCTTTTCCCTCCTTTTTTTTTTCTTTTTAAATAAGGGGTATTTTTTACCTCTTATTTACCAATTTTCTCCTCCAACTAATCCCCTACCTTCTCGGGGCCGCCATTTGCAAACCGTTTGTCCATTTGACTTCGTTTAAAAGGCAAACCTGCTTGATTTTTTGAGCTCTTTCCAAATGTACCCTTCATTTCTTCCTATTGAGAGGTCACCCAGGACCCCTTTATATTCCCTAGTAACCCTCTCGAGGGAGCATACCCTTCTCATTTATGTGTTTTCTCTATCATTATCATTCCCCTGCAACATTGGGGCATCTTCATCCATTCCCCCTTTGTTTGGGTAGCTCAGGTACCTCTCCCCATGCTGGGGAATCATTTTTTTGGTTACCTCCTCTCTAGAGTCATCTGCATTTTTTTTTCTTCGAAACACTGTTATTATAACAATACTTCGAAGAGGGGAAAAATGTAGACATCAAAATTTGACCACTTCCACATGGTCAAAATCATCTACTATATTCATCTATTTTGTTAATAATGATTAAATAATTTATTTAATCTATATTTCATTTTCTGCCTAAGGTTCCTAAAGTATGTAATTGAATAATTAAATGCTTTACCTTACACCTTTTCTTCTCTAAATTAAATAAATATTTCAATTCATTTAATTTAGTCACTTGACCTTTATGATTATAATCAATTTTTAATTCCTCATCTTCTCTCTTGTCACATTCTTCATAATCCTCTTTTAATCTGGATTAAATTAATTAATCCATGATTAAGATGTGCATCACTTAATCAAGTTTAGTGTCACATCCTCTATAATCTCCCACTTGCTTCTAATATTTCTTTAATTATCCTAATCATGTGTTTGCACAACCTTAATCAAGGTCATTAGCCACATTTAGCATGTCTTTTTTAGTCAACCTTTTCATTTGCCTTTCTTAGCCTTGACCCTTTTTCCCATGTGAATTTTTAATTCACATTTATTCACCCTAGGTCCCTCTCTTCCCCCTGTGAATTTTTAATTCACATCTTATCCTCCAAGGCTTACCTTATCCCCATGCAAATTCTAGAATAATTTGACTTGTCACTTCACATGTGCCAAAGACTTCTAGAGGATTAGACTTGTCACATCACTCACATGTGGAAAATTCCCACCCTTTTGGAAACCCACTCTTATCCATTATATTATCTCAAGAATGTGAATTTTTAATTCACATTTATGTCTCCAACCCCTTTCTCATTCTCCGTGGAGATTTTTGAGGAATTCTAAAATCCCTCAAATATCTTTTTCACTCTCATTTAGGGACAAGAGTTCCTTTTTGAGGAAATCTCCTCATTCCCCAAGGTACTTGTCCTTCTTACACATCATGTACCTTCCTTCCACCTAACTTCCACATCATCTCCTCCTAGGCCATCTCACATTTCACATGTCAAAATGTGAGGTCTTGTGAGTCCTCAACTCACCATAGCTCTCCATCTTGGCCTTGTTGGTTTAATCTCAACCATTGAATTCTCTAGAGAATTCAAATTTATCTATAAATACCCCCATCTCTTCTCTTATTTACAACACTTAGCCATTTGCACCCTTATGCTACCAATTTGATTACTCAACTTGCAAAGCATTTTTCCTCATCTAATCAAGTCATTTAGCTATTAGCATTTGTATTTTATCATATTGTTCATATTGCATCTAGCCATATCCATAGCCATCCAAAGAGCACACAAGCTTTCAAACATCAAGGGCCAACCAAGGGATTCAACAACAAAAACGTATAATCATTTGTGATCTTTATTTTTCTATCTTTCTTTGTGTTATCATTTTTTAGGCTAATGTTGAGGTGTACCTTTTGTGTTCTTCCATTAGTGCATAGTAGTTAGATTTGCATCTTTAAAATAGGATAAACATTAAGGGATCACACATACATAAGATTTTGGAAGATTATGTTGATGAAATTCTAGCCAAATCTTTAACAAGACAAGACAACGTGAATGTCCTTCGAAAAATCTTTTAGTGGATGTGAAAATACAACATGAGATTGAATCCAAAAAATTGTGTCTTTGGTGTAGATAGTGGGAAACTTCTAGGTTTTATTGTATCTCATAGAGGCATCGAGGTGGATGCAAAGAATATTGATGCTATCGTCAACATGCCACCTCCTAAAAATATCTCAATTGCACGCATTACAAGGAATAATTCAAGACATCTATTTTTTTTCGCATCTTTAGCTGATTGAACATTACAATTTACACATCTCCTCAAAAAGGATTTGCACTTTGATTGGAATGAGGATTGTAAACAATATTTTGAGAGTTTGAAGGAATACCTTGCAACTCCACCTATTTTGCAACCCTCTATGCAAAACAAACCATTCATACTTTTCTAGCCGCATCAACCCATGCCCTTGCAACATTGTTGGCTCAACAAGATGAAAACGGTAAAGAGCATATGGTTTATTACATTAGTTGAACCTTGATAGATTATGAGAAACGATACACAACAATAGAAAAACAATTTTTGGATCTTGTATTCACTACTAGTAAATTATGACATTACTTATTGAATGCAGAGATATGTTTGATGACGAAATTTGATCCTCTCAAACATATTTTTAATAAAACATATTTATTAGGATGTCTAGCTAAGTGGGTGATGTCGATGATTGAGTTTGAGCTTAAGCTTGTTTCACAAAAATCAATTAAGGGTCAAGCCTTTACCAACCAATTGGCTGACCCTCCTTCCCCTTTGGCATTACCTAGCAATGACTCTTTCCTTGACAATAATGTGTTGACAATCGAAACTAATACATGGGACTTATACTTTGATGGATCTAAGTGTAGAATAGGCTCTGACATTGAGTTTATAATAATTATGCCTGTAGGAAAGCCTATTCTCTTGGCATACGATCACATAAACTCCCTATGTACAAACAACACTATTGAGTATGAAGCATTGCTTGCTAAGTTATGTACTACTTTAATCATGGGCGCAAAAGACATTAAGATCTTTGGTGATTCACAATTAGTAATCAAGAAAATAAATGGGACATATCAAACAAAGCATGACAAATTATCAAAATACAAGGATCTCACAATGAACTTGTTAGAGAAGTTTGAATCATTTACCATTGGTCCAACATCCCATGAAAAGATAATCAACATGTAGATGTAATGGCAAGTGCAACTTCTCTTATATCACCTCAAGATCCTTCAAAGGGTTTCACATTTACGGTTCACCCAATCATGAAACCATTAATCGATGATAAAATCAAAGAATTATTAGCAACAACCAAGGAAGACTTGAGTGAATGGTATGAAACAATATTTAAATATTTGAAAGATGGTACCATTCCCGAGCCAACAACAAAGAACACCTAAACTCGCTTGCAAAAAATTGGCAACCAAGTACATCATCCTCATTGACGTATTATATAGAAATCCTTTAACAACATTTTGCTTAGATGTTTTAAATAATCTAAAATCCCCATAGCACTCGAAGAGGCTCATGCAAATTTTTGTGGAGGTCATTTTGGAGGTTGATTCTTAGTGCAAAAACTCATTTGCATGGGATATTACTAGAGACATATGGAGAAAGATTGCTTTGTGTATGTTAAAAGATGTCATAAATGTCAGGAACATAGTAATTTGATTCATTCTCCTACTTCTGAGCTTCATGCCCAAATTCCTATTTGGTTATTCTCAGTGTGGGGATTGCATCAACTTCTCTTGTAGTTGCTTTATGAAAATCTCCTTCAGTTGAATGTTTCCATTTGAGCAATATAAACATGTTTCCCTTCTCAAACCCCTCTTGAATTTAAGGGACATCATGTTGGGCTCAACCCTTGTGGGAGCCCATTTTTGCTCCACATGCTATAATGTCTTCACAAATGGACCAGCAACATGATTTCTCCTATACATGCACAATGAACAAACATGTTAGATAAAAAATAGTGAATCTCAATGCTCCTGTGATATTTAATTTTTTAGGCTCTCTTGCATACAAATGTGTTGATCTAATGCATAATAAAAAATTTACTATATTTCTATTGATAGAGCATATAGTGAGATTCATATCCAGAGCTCTAACAACTCTTCTCATCATGATGCAGGTCTACTCAAGATTGGGAGCAAGGATGGAGCATCTACAATGAAGACCAACACTGAACACCAACAAGAAATGATGGATATGTTTTTCATTATATGTTTATTTTCCACTTCTTTTATCTTCAAATGTATAGTTCATTCCTTATGATTTGTCGGTTCATCTACTCCCATGGCTTGTGTGGGACGTTTGATCTCTCTTTTCTTTCCAATGAATGTGAAAACAAAATTATTTTCAATCTTGTACAATTATGTATACACTTCATTTGCAAAATGAATGAAACATTCTAAAATGAATAAATCATTACAAAATGAATGAAACATTCTAAAATGAATAAATCATTACAAAATGAATGGAAATAATTCATGTACTCTTCTTTATGCTGCAATGCTTTGAATAACAAACTAGATTCTTTCTTTCTAAAACACATTGCACAATAAAACTGAACTCTTTTCTTTTAAACTCCAATATATGCAATGGTTTAAGCAAAGCAAAAATATGTTAAGATCTTTCACCTTAAAGTAAACATAAACTATTTCAGCTCTACCAATTTGATTTGTAGGTGAAAAATTGGCAACAATACCTCCTACTTACCAATATCTAAAAGACTACCCTACAACTTTACCTATATAAAAAATTAATTTCTCATTACATATAAAACTCTTTGATGTATTTTCTTGGCTCTTTAATAGATTGTAATATAAAAACATATATTGGAATTTTTATAACAACATAATACCTAATTCATTTAAATCTCATTTATTTGTATTACAATCTCATTTATTTCTAGTAATATAAATAAGAAAAATAAAGTTTATTAACAACATAATATACTTAATTCATTTATTCTTGATAATACAAATTACAAGCAAAATAAGATTCATTAACATAAGCTCATTAATTTAAGTTAAACACATTTCATTTATCTATAAAAATAACATATACTTATGATATTTCTAAAAATATTTTACTTTTAACTATAAATTAAATAATAATTAAGAATAACTATGAAATGTATTCAAACTCTTACGAAGCCTGCTCTTAAAGTTCATAACAATAACATTATTATTAAAGCAACATCTCTCCCACAAAACTTAGTTAACAACTTATCTACAACATCACAATCTTTAAAAAGAGAAAAATTGTAAAAAGGTTGCTCATTAAACACAAATTTCAAGTAAAATCCACATAATCGATAACATCCTCCACTAGAGTGGTGACAAAAGAAGTTGTATTGAGAGTGGAATAGTTGCTTCTAACCCCCCCATTACTACCCGTCACTACTCCCAATTGATTCATTTTTGCCATGGCCAAAGCAAATTTCTAAAAGAAGAGATCTTGATCAATAGCAAAGTCTATAATGATTTGTTTAGTGTGGGAGTCTGTGTAAAGATATTGATTAGATATGAAGAGGCCTTGTCGATTCATGAGGTCCACATAATACTTGTTGTCGAATATGTTGGGTGAGCGGATGTCTAACACGATGGTGTTGGTGAAATTTGTGGTTGGACATATGGCCTTCAAGTTTTTAGCGAAGGTCTTGTTGAGAGTGTTGTCTTGTGTGGGGTATAGTCATTCCTCAAATGATGCGCAATACACTATTCCAATGGTGTGCCCACCTATACTCACCCAACATTAGAAACACAATCCTATTTACTCACAATCACAATATACAAAATAAATTATACCTAATTTTTCATAAATTTTATTTTTAATTGACTGTTCTCTAAATTATACCTAGTTTTTCATCAAATAAAGTTGAGATATAATTAAACTATCCTTTAACTCTAACTAGTATGATTACAATTACATAGTGTTGTTCATGAGTTAAAATTATGGCTGTCAGAACTAATAAACAACCAAGCAAAGTTTTGGCTTGAATGAATGAAAATCGATCTATTACTTGACAATGGATTCCAGTTTTGGACAGGTTCTCTTATAAAACGTCCATGATAGTCCATTTACCAGAGGAGGGTCCGCATTTAAAGACAACACATTATCTACTGCAGCGCAAGGAACCGAAATGGAGAGAAGGAAAAATAAACAGAGCACAAAAACCTTCTCCATTGGAAAGAACACGAAGCTTTTCTTTTGACCAATGAAGAACCGGGTCGTGGGTATTTAACAATGGTGAAAACGTGGAAGTCACATGCAGGCTGGGCTCAAAAAGCCAAGTGAGTCCCAACCAGAATTGCTCGCAGTCACTACTTTTCAGTTTTTTAACATAGGGGAGTAAAAGCAGCATGACACAAGAAGTTCGTTCAATGTTGAATTCCATCTAAAGGGAATGTTTTCGATTTTAAAACAGGGCTGCAGTGCACTGTGCATCTGTAGTCTCTGTCAAATGTTGTTGAAATAGTTTGCGGTGATATGATGGTTGATATATAGTATAATATTATGTTCATTGAGTTGTTTAGTAGAATAGTTAATTGTAAATAGCTATTGGTTTTATTTTTTTATGTTTGGAGTTTGATGTTTTACATAATATAAATCAGAAACACTTAGCAATAATCTTTATAATTTTTTGAAAATTTATTATCATTAAATAGTTGTAAGTATTTAATAAAAATATCTTAAGTGACTCTGTCTTTTATTTTCTCGGCCATGCTCATGTGACTCTCGGGATGTGCCTTTTTACCACCCATCATTTTTTTGTGAATATGTATTTTATCTTTATATATTAATATAGATATTTTTCTATTCATCAAAAATATATATATATATATATAAATTTTAATTGAGAAGAGTAGAATAAAGAGATGTAATCTTAAGAGAAGAGATTTTTGGTCCCCACTCAACTTTAAGCAGTCCAAAAAAAATTATAATTCAAATCTCTTTGTGGGTGAGGCACAAATCTCGAAGAAGAACAATGTTCACCTTATCTAGAAAAACAGTGTTCATCTTATCTAGATATTATTAATAAGCCTTTGTGGCATGCCACATGGTAATTGGTCAATCCAAAATACAAAAAAATCTCCATTTGAACAATCACATTCACAATTTCTATGGGAAAGATTTAGCGTACCGAGTGATTGCAAAGCTATTAAATAACAGAGGCATTCAATATATAGATTCATTCCACAATGCATGTACACTGTCTGTCACAACACTTGTTTGAGTCTCTTAAAAAAAAATTATTTTGTCCTCACCTTATCGAAGTGATCACTATCCATCCGACTCATTTAATGATTCCATGCTAACATCAAAATGTTGATGTCAATATATTACTTGAAACTTAATCGAATCGAGAAGCAATACAGATCTATGATATGAATTGTGGAAACTTACTATGATTAATATTACTTGAATTTCACATTGAGTGTTGTTCTAGTCATTAGTGGACAAGCCATCCCTTCAATCTTGTCATCATTAATGTTATATTGAATGTGCATTTGTACTTTCTCATGCCATTTAATAATGGCTCCAGATTCTTAAATTTGATGGCATTTTAGTTGTGTTTAGATTTTTTTCATAAAATTAATTAAAATTTTATAAAGATTATATGTAATATGTGAAAGGGAAGATTATGGATTGGGAGAAGCTAATCTCCCGAAAAAATTGCATGTTTCAGACATGATAAGATAACACCCCCATACAATGGCATCATTGCAAGAGAAGAGTGACAGACTGACATTGATAGATGTTTAAGCGTGTGCCATTTGGGTGGTTTTAAAATTCTTATTTTGGAAAGCTCAAAATGTCGCCATTTTGGACATTCGCATTTTGGAGGTTGTTAGAAAGCTTGGAAGGAAGTTGCAGACATTTGGAGGCTAAATCAAAGCAGCCATTCTCCCTAAAAAAACACATGTGACAAGCCAACCAACTAGCTAGTAGGTTGTATATCTACCAAAAATATATGCCTTTTCACCATTCTGCCTAGGGACTATGAAAAATTGAACAGGTTTTCATTGCAAAAATGGGTATTCATTAACGGGTTTCCAAGGATTTTCCTTGCAAAAGGGGGTTTTCATTTGATATGCAGAGTTGTTTATGTGATTTTCTGTTGAGAGTTTTTTAATTTTGCGATTTGAATGTTCACGCCAGAAATTTTTGAGAAAGCAAAATGAAATATATGGTGAACCCGCTATGGAAATTCAACCTACATTTAATTTCTTCAATTGAAATAGTTCTGGAATAACATTTAGAGAAACCAAACATGATGCAGAATATATAACTAGGTTGGAAAGTTCACAATGTGGCATCTACAATTAAATTATATGTTTTGAAAGCCACATAAAGCCCATAACGTTGCCATTTTCGACATTCATATTTTGAAGGTTGTTGGGGAGCTCGAAAGAGAGTCGCAGGCATTCAAATGCTTAAGTAGAGCGACCATTTTCCCTACCAAAACACATGTGACATGCACAGGTAACTAGTTAGCAAGTACATGTATATCTGCCAAAAATATATGTAATTTTGCCATCCTGCCTAGGGACTATGAAGAATTGAACGAGTATTCATTATGAAAAGGGGTATTCATTGACGGGTTTCCAAGGGTTTTCCTTATAAAAAGGGGTTATAATTTGGTTTCAGTGTATAGAGGGTTTTATGACATTGTGTGGGTTGGAGGTTTCATAAATCATGTATTCACCACCCACTGTGTTTTCCAACCTACAATTATACTGTGCATGTATATTTGGATCATATGAAGAAAATGAAATGCAATTTTTACTCTACCTAAGACTCGTTATAAAATTTGAAGGTGTATTTCATTACATTCGTACTATCTAAATAACAAAATCTTTTCAAAACATTCATAATGTTTTATAAAATCCTAGGCTGCAAAACACTAGGTGTTATGAAACTTGCAACCCACATTATGTTTTAAAACCCTTTACAAGTAACGATGCAATTGGTTAGTCACTCCTCACCTCAATCTGGTTTGATTTGTGATTGTCTTGAGAACCTTGTGTTTTGTAGATAGCAAGAATGTAGTGAAATTCGAAAACACTAGGTGTTATGAAACTTGCAACCCATATAGTGTTACATAAAACCCTCTACACGTAAACCCAATTGGTTAGTCACCCCCAACTCAATTTTGTTAGTTTTATGTATCCTCCACTTGCAGATCCTCCCCATGCTCTCAACCCTTTAGATTTAAACATGTAGAAAAAAATAGCTGACAACCCACATTGTGTTTTCCAACCTACAATTATATTTTGGATTTATTTTTCAATCATATGAAGAAATTGAAGTACAATTTTTAGTTTAAGTAAGAGTTGCTATAAATTGTGAAGGTGAACTTCACTACATTCTTATTGTCTACTAAACTATAGGTTTTCATTATAACCATGTTGTCTATATATGATTGCATGTTGGAAAACACTGGGTGTTATGAAACCTGCAACCCACATATTGTTGTAAGACCCTACACGTAAATACTTAATTGGATAGAGTTTTTAATGTCTTGAATATTTTTATGTTGCTTTATAGCTTCCTTTTTCTCAACTTTGAGAGTGTCTTTATCATTAGAGAATGTAGATGCTTCTTTGAACAAGTTCTTTACAAAACTTGCTTACCTTTTCAAATGAGACTTTCATGTCTCAACCCAACTGATTCTATTTTTTTGCACTTATAGCTAATATTGTGTTTTCATTATCATATATTTACACTTGTATTTGTTCCATGGAGTTCTTAAGTTCAAGAATCTTTGAATTCATTTGGTCAACTGCGCTTATAACATCATCTCTCACTTTCTTTTCCTACAGAAATTCATGTGCAATACAAAACCTATTGAGTTTCTCCACTTCTACATTGCCATTTTCCCATTCCACATAATGTACACACACCTTCCTCAACATATTAAGAGCATGAAAAAACTCTTTAGTCAATACATTATCTATCTCATTCACTTTGGTATGCTTATTTTCAAATGTTTTTACACCTATTTCCTTTTTCATTTCATACATTCTAACCTAATTGATTAGAGGGGTGAATAACCAAATGGGTTGTTATGTGTAGAGGGTTTTACAATAGTATGTGGGTTGCAAGTTTTATAACACCCAGTGTTTCCTAGCCTCCAATTTTGCAAGATAGTATTAATGTAATTAAAACCTTTGTTATTTACACAACATGAGTGTAATGAAAGGCACCTTCAATATTTATCATTCATGTAATTTAAAATTTTATAAGTTGTGCAACATCATGTTTTACTTTTGATATTTCAATATGCTTTATAGGATCATCATTGGTAAGTTGAATGATTAGTAATTGAGCTTCGAGGTGTGTGATATCAACCTTCAAATTTTGAACGCCCCGAGATTCTTGCAAATTCTTATTTTCTAATCTCTCCATGCGCCTTCCTTCATAAGAAACACCTTCCATTGTTGTCTTTATTTTCTCAGCTTCCTCTCTTTTAGATAGTAGCTCTCTCTCAACAAAATTAATTAACCTCTTTTTTTTACGATATAATCTCTTCTTATCTTTTAATTCTTTTTCTAAGTGATTAATTGTAGTCTTCACTTGTTTTGCTTCAGTTTTAACACTTCCAAATATTTCTTTTGCATCTGCAAGTTGACCATCCACACATTTTTCCTCATCCCCATTGCTCTTACCTGTTAACACCCCCTGGTATTCCTTTTCATGATCTTCTAACTTATTTTTCATATCTCTTACTTTAATATTTGGAGTATTTTCTCCCTAATCAACCCTTATGAGAACACCATCCATTTCTTGGATAGAGTTTTTAATGTCTTCAATACTTTTATGTAGCTTTGTAGTCACTTTTTTCTCAACTTTGAGAGTGTCTTTATGATTTGAGAATGTAAATGTTTCTTTTTAATAACTTGTGTTAGAAAAAAAGTTTACCTTTTCACATAAGAATTTCATGTATCCACCCAACTAATTCTCTTTTTTGCATTGATATCTGATATTGCCCTTTTTCATCTATTTCTAAGTCTACGTGTTTCATGGAATTCTTATGTTTGAGAATCTTTGAATTCATTTATCCAAATGCACTTATAGCATCATCCCTCACTTTATTTGATTGCACAAATTCATGTGCAATACAAAACCTCTTGAGTTTATCCACTTTTGCATTGCCATTTTCCCATGGAACATATTGCACACACACCTTCCTCAACTTTTCAAGAGTAGGAACAATATCTTTAGTCAATAGATTATCTATCTCATTCACTTTGGTCTGCTTCTTTCCAAGTGTTTTCAAAGCATTCCTTTTTCATTTCATGCATTCTAGTACCTATTTCTCCAATTCTACATTTCCATTTTCCCATTGCACACACTGCACATTCTCCTTCCTCAACTTCTCAAGAGCGGGAACAATCTCTTCAGTCAATACATTATCTATCTCATTCACTTTGGATACTTTGTTTCACATGTTTTTAGAGAAGATTTATTTTTCATTACACTTTATAGTACCTATTGCTTGAGTTCTGCATCTAGCCATTTTACCATTGCACATACTACACACACACCTTCCTCAACTTCTAAAGAGCAGGGAGAATCTCTTTAGTCAGTACATAAATATATTTTATCTATCTCATTCAATTTGGTCTTCTTCTTTTCAAGTGTTTTCAAAGTAGATTCCTTTTTCATTCCATGCATTCTAGAACCTATTGCCTCAAGTTTTTAAATGTGCATGATGCATATCCATTTCAAGCTACAACCTAAAAAAATCCTAAAGAACACTATTCTAACCCACAACTATATTTTGATCTATCATACTTTCTATGTTCCAATCATATGAAGAAATTGAAATGCATTATTTACTGTAACTAAGAGTTGTTATAAATTTTGAAGGTGAACTTCATTACATTCTCACTGTGTACAAAACAAAAGGTTTTCATTAATTCATATTGTCTATATATAATTGTATGTTGGAAAATACTGGGTGTCTAACCAAATTGTGTTGAGGGTGGAAAACCAATTGGGTTGTTACTATGTTACTCATAAAAGGTTTTGATTACATTCATACTATTTTATAAAATTACAAGTTGCAAAACACTTGATGTTGTTAAACCTACAACTAACATATTATTGTAAAACCCTCTACACATAATAGCCCAATTGGTTAGTCACCCCTTGGGTGAATTTGGTTAGTTTTATGTATCCCCCACCTACAACTCCTCCCCATGCTCTCCACCCTTTAGATTTGAGCATACATAATGAAATTGCTCATGACAGGGAGTGTTTTCCAACCTAGAATTATTTTGTGCATTATCATATTAAACACATCTTCTTGAAAAACAATACTTATTACAATTTAGAATGCATGTCTCACTCACATCAACCTCCAATGCCCATGGGTACACATAATCTAGAGAAAGGGATATATTTTCACACAAGCCACTAGGTTGATGAGTTTTTATCATGAAACTCTTTCCCACAACACTGACTACCAACAAAATGTGAGAAGCACAACCTAATGATGTCATTATCTATTTGTTTCCATTGTCGTAATGTTTCCTCCCATTCACCAATTTTGTCACTTTTATCCCCCGTCTTGGCAGGCCCCACACTACATCGTCCCATCATGTTATGCATATTTCTAAGTATGTTATCATGTCTATTACATGAATTATTGTATGGAGAATAACACTCTTTTTGGTCAATCAAGGTGACCACTAATGTTTCCATTGACTTCTTAACCTTTATTCTTGCACAATCGATGCACACCATAATTTGCAACCAATGTGTCTTGCAATATTCTATATTTTTTCATTTGTATGTACAAGTAATGGTTTAGTTTACAATATCATTGAAAAATGGTTATGATACTTCTTCATTTACGTGCTTATTGAGAGACACAAGATATAAACAAATGTTTGATAGTGGTACTTGGTATCCTTCTTGTCTGTCTTCTCTACCCTTATTGATTATTGTAAGTTATGGCCTTTGTGATATGCTTTTACTAATGCACTATACGAGTCCAAGTACACTGTCATTGATTCTTTGTTCTACTTAATCTACAAAATTTTGTCTATCATAATATTGGCCATGGTCTATGATTTGTGTGTATGATGATGCATGGTTATCTTCAGTCAACACATGCAAGTACACTGAACTGAGCATAGTAGAAATATTTCATTTGGATTGTTCAAGATTCTTATAGTTCTTGTGATAATGTGACACTTTTATCTTTGTAGTGTTTTGGAGACTGTTATTGAACTAAAATAAATAAATGATAAATCAATCATTACTAGATAAAAAATTAGCATTTTTAGATATCAATTTGTGCATTTGGAAAGGATTGGTATAGAAAATTATATGTGGCAATATATAATGTGTTTTTCAAAATTTAATTATTTTTACTAAGGATGTGGCTATTATCCCTAAAAAAATGTATGTCAAAGGCATGATAAGATAGAAAAACATCTTTATAAATTTTTTTTGACTTATGGGGACAGGTGACAACACTTGCTAACAAAACACACCTAAACGTTTGACAACATATGTCTATCAGTCTTATCTCTTAATGATGTCATTGTATGGGGGATGGGGAATTATATTATCATATCTAAGACATGCAGAATTTTAGGGAGATTAGCTTATGTCCTTTACTACCAATAGAAGAAAAATTTAGAAAAAACATGCCAAGAGAGATGAGTTTTTCATATATTTGAATGAACATTCAGTTCTTCACAATTCCAGTAGAATGTAAAAATGACAAATATAATTGATGATATATATTACTAGTGTTAGCGATAGGTTAAATTGAAAAACAAATTCCCATTGTATAGTTTAATATATTTTTTATTGTCTGCACAAGTTGGCATGTTGTAGTCAACGCATCATATAATCTAATATTGGAAAAAATTGGAATAAAATGAATTATTGTAGCACCAAATGTCATTAATTTTCCAATTCAATCTATCACTAACACTTTTCTTCCTTTTAGGTGGATGATATAGGTGAGGAAACAAATTTGAATAAAACAAGGGCAGGTATATTTAGAGGGATTCTTTAGGAGACATGAAGCATATGCACTAAATACATTGATTCTAGCTCTCATAGCTTGAATTACAAGTGTACTGGATAATTAAATTTCCAAAATTTATTTTGCATTTAGAAGTTCTAATTTATTTACAAATTAGATGCTTATTGTAGGGAATGCAAATAATTTGTGGTTTAATTTAAATAAAATAAATGTTTTTGATAAGATGAGCAACATTTATAGGGTGATATACCCTTTACACATCGAGCCTCAGGGGCCTTTTAAAAAGAAAGGTTTTGAAAGGACCTAGAACCTTTTACATTATTGTGTGCCTATTATATATCCCAAAATTTTATGTGAAGGATGTTTCCTCCTTGAAGTGTGAGTGTTACATGGGAAATGCTCAAAAAACCATTGAATGATGATACTGCATCATATTAATTAAATCCTCTTCATAATTGATTTGTGTTTTCTAGTTACATATTTTATCTAATATCTTGCATTAATGTTCCCATGAACATTGCTAAAATATCCAAATTTGAGGCTTGTTTATAGTTCAATCAAATCAACAAAGTACAAAAAAAGGTTATGAGATTTGAATTGTGAGGTAGACTCATCTAACGAAATAATTAAAACAAATCTTGCATCTTTTCCAACACGAGTGATATAGAATGGTTGAAAGAAATGTTGCATGAAGTATTTTTTGTGCTCTTTATCATCACTAATATAAAGTACATGTGGTCTTACAAGTAATTGTACTCCTATGATATTGATTTTCCAACTAGAAGCTTTGCATTGTGTCAATGTGCCACATAAATTAAAAGGAATTTGATTGAGAAGAAACGACTTCCTACACTAATCTAAGCAAGGGAGAGTTACAAAAAAAATCTATAAACACCTTATATAGTTACAAAAAGTTGAAACACATAGAAAGAATGAGATAGGACACCAAGTACATATAAAAAAAAAACACCAAATATACATGGGGAAAACCCTTTAAGGTAAAAAAAATCACCCTCCAAAAGAACAATTATACTACTGTATAAATCAAATAGAGGTTACAATGCATCTCCAAGTACAAAGATTCTTCAACAAGTGTTTCGAAACAAACAACTATTCTAGAGTGAATTCGGCAGTACTTCATTACTTGCAAATAAACTATGCATTCTACAATGCAAGGCATACAAGATATAGAGAGATGCAAGATAGAGGAAGCATCTAAAAGAGCATGGGCATAAAAATCCACATGGCACAATATCCCATGCCATAGACATGCATTTGGACACTTGTACAATATTCCTTTACACCTCTTACAATCATCATAACATACAATATCCTCTCCTCGAGCTTGACCACCCAAAATATGCTCATAATAGCCTATGAAAAATGCCTTACAACTGTCATAAAATCTGTCATAAGGTCCATCATAGAATTCGTCATAAGTAACCAAAATATTTGATTCTTTACAACTTATCATAACCCAACTTGGGTACCAAATTTCTCCATGCATAAACATGCCTTATGACACATCATAGAATCTATCATAAGTCAAATATTCTAAAGTGGGATTCCTATCTCCACTTGTGATGATGATGTGTCATCCAGTCACCTCCAACGGGGATACCACCCATTCGACGGGTCCCAATCTATGGCATGAAAATATAGGCAATTAAATAATGCAAATAAATACAATAATACATTAAATTAATCAATATTAAGACTCTAAGGTTGAGACACCTAAATCCCAACATTCTACCACTTGACAAAGACCTGTCAAGAGTCATATGAAATCATTTTCTTAAGGCCCCAAGGCCCATGGAATTGGAACACCATCTGCACTTCTCTATGCTCACTGGTTTTGTCAGTGCATCTACAACATTCACCAAAGTGCCAAACTTTTCCAATTTCACCTTTCCATCTTCTACCATATCACGAAAAAAATGATACCAAACATCAATGTGCTTTGTTTTGGCATGAAAGGTAGGATTAAATGACACTCTGACTGTCACAACAAATAGTAATATATCCTACATCTAAACCAATACCAAAACACGGTCTCTTAAGCCAAAAGGGTTCCTTACAAGCATGAGTGGTTGTCATGTACTCTAATTTTGTCATGGAAAAAGTGACTACAACCTACTTCTTACTCATCCAATTGATAGCACCACCTAACATCATAAACACGTAACCACGGGTGGATCTTTTGTTGTCAATGTCACCTTCCCAATCTGAATCCACATATCCAAAAATACTCATAGAATGCTAAGGTCTATTAGGATGACCATGAAAACATAAGGCATACTCAAAAGTACCCCAAAAATATCTAAACACTCTCTTAACTGCATCCCAATGTATTCATCCAAGATTAGCAATAAAATGACTAAGGACTCTCACTGCTTGGGCAATGTTTGGTCTCATACACACCATAGCATACATCAAACTTCCAAGAACACTCACATATGATACTCTAGTCATGTCCTCCATCTTAGTAGGAGATTTTGGACAATCATTCATAGAAAGCTTTGTCCTCTGTATCACAGGAACAATGAACTACCTGCAATCTTCCATGTTGAATTTCTCCAAAATTAAGTTTACATACTTTCTTTGGCTTAACCAAATCTTTCTCTTAGATCCGTATCTCATGATCTCCATTCCCAAAATGTACCTAGTTGCATTAGGTATTTCATCTCAAATTGTGCTAATAACTGAAACTTCAAATCTGAAATAATACTTTTAGCATTCCTAATAAAAACATATCATCTATGTACAAACAATAATAAGAATACGACATTTATCAGATGCATAATACACATAATGCTCGAATTTAGATTTTTGAAATCCAAATGACAACAAATAGGTGTAGGAGTTGAGAAAATACAACTTCACAAACCCCGAAGATCACCTGCATGCAAATAACCTATCACAAAAGAAGAGATGGAGACAAACAAGCAAGGGTTCTCTGAAAACTGAAAATGTATATATCAGAGAGAATGAGAGAATGAATTGATATGAAATACAATGGGATCAATCCTTATAAAAAGGAGATCATGCAAACCCTAATAAAACCCTAATAGGAAGCCCTAATAAGAAAACATTTAATAATTAATATAATTATTAAATGTCACATTATGCAAACTAACGTGAAATCTTAAGAAGGGAATAAAGGTAACTTAATCAACATAATTAAGTTAAGACCTTTACTCTGACACCCCCCTTAAGATGAGCAACAATGCAGCTACGGTTAGAGTAAAGGTCTTAACTTAATTATGTTGATTAAGTTACCTTTATTCCCTTCTTAAGATTTCACGTTAGTTTGAATAGTGTGACATTTAATAATTATATTAATTATTAAATGTTTTCCTATTAGGGCTTCTATTAGGGTTTTTCTTATTAGGGTTTTATTAGGGTTTGCATGATCTCCTTTTTATAAGGATTGATCCCATTGTATTTCATATCAATTCATTCTCTCATTCTCTCTGATATATACATTTTTAGTTTCCAGAGAACCCTTCCTTATTTGTCTCCATCTCTTCTTTTGTGACAGGTTATTTGCATGCAGGTGATCTTCGGGGTTTGTGAAGTTGTATTTTCTCAACTCCTACATGGTATCAGAGCTCCACACCTGCTACTTCATGTTCTTGTTTTGAAGATTTTTGGAGCTTCAAGGGTTTGGGGTTTGTTTTTTTGATCCAGGGCATACCTGTAATTTTGAAACATTTTCAACTCAAACAGACCTCGCCATTGCGTCCGTAGCAGTCCAAAACCCCTAAATTGATTGTTCATTCATCCATTTTAGACAAAGTCAAAATTTGGGGCAAAATTTTTTTAGGGTACAGTCGTACAACCGTCATCTATGCGCGGATCCATAAAAAAATCCTAGTAAATTTTTTTTATTCTGCAAATTTCAGATTTTTAAAATCTAATTATTTTTTACATAATTGTAAATGTTTTTTTTTTATTATTATTATAAAAAAAGGGCATATTTTTTTTTTTTAAAGCCTTTAAGGCTTGTGGGCCTGGTACCCGCAGGTACTTGCAACCCCAGGCCTGCAAGCCCTGTCCCACTGGTCGACGTATTGCCGACCAGCGGTACATATAGACTGCATGGGTTACGGTGGGGGTGGCCCCCACCAAAAAAATTTAAAATTTTTTTTTATTAAAAAAATTCAATGTTTTTTTTATTGTTTTTTTTTATAAAAAAACATTTTTTTTCAAAATAAGCCTAATTATGCTTTTATGGTGATGGTCGTTTGGCCGTCAAATTTAACCCAGACTTTTTGCTGCGACGGTCGTATGACCGTCAAATTTAACCCTACGCTGGCTTTTTCCCTCTTTGGAGTTTTTTTCTTCCAGAGGCTGTAACTTGGGCATACGATATCATTTTTTGGAAAACAAGATATCGTTGGAAAGCTGGTTTTCTCATCTTTCTAGTGGTGTGGGTCTCATCACATCTTTCTTATGTTGGTGCATTCTACAGCCATTTGAAGACAAAGGGGCTATTTTTAGTCCCAAGCTCATAACTTTTGATCAATTTCTCCATTTTTCGCAATCTCAACGGCGTTGGAACTGTATTTCAAAGCTCTTCAGTTTCATCCATGCAATTTTTCCAAATTTCACTCCAGGTATATTTTGTTCAGTTATTTTTGTTTTCACACTCTAGTGGATTACCTAGACATATTTGCTCTTGGAAACTTTTTGTTTGCATGGGATGCTTTGTTTTTGGCTATTCTTCATGTATTTCCAGCATTTTGTCCTTTGAGGACATTTTGAGCATCATTTTTAGGCTATCTTTTATGTAAACGCACTAAGATAAAGTGCCACACTATTGTATATGCATCTTTTGGGGATTTTGCACATAAGGTTGTGCCATATTTTATACTTGCACTGTTATTATAAAGTGCCACGAGGGGTTGTGTAGTTTGCCTTTGTTTTTCCATCACATCTTTGTTCGGTGAGTATCCCTCCATGACGATAGTGAATCCATACGGGGGGTTGTGTAGTTTGTCTTTGTTTGCCATCACACCTTTGTCCGGTGAGTGTCCCTCCACAACAACCATGGATCCATATGATTCCAGCCTCATGCATGTGTGCTTTATTTTGCACACCACTTTTTCAGTTGCAGGTGCTATCTTGCACACTTTTAGATGTTTCTTCTCCTTCATGCACTACAAGGTGTTTCACACCATTTCAGTGGATTTGTCAGGCTCTCCCAGCTCAACATTATCAGGGGGTTATTATATTGTTCGTGCTAATTCTTCCTTGGTTTCGCCTTGGAAGGGATCTTCCATCTTCAGCGGAGGTTCTTCAGCACCATAGCAGTCATCTTTCAACAGTTGTTTGTAGCTTCTTCTGCTTCAGTGATGTTCTTCTTGACTTTTTGCATCTCTTCTTGGAGTAGAGCTTTTTCTCATGATATTTTCTCTATTTCTCCATTTTACAGAGATTTGGTTGTATTTGGGTACCTGATCTGGCCTAGTTGCCGAGACCCATGTTTGCCTTATGCATTGTAGTTACCTTTTCTTTCTTGCATTTGTTTGTAGCTGCACTATTGCTCATCTTAAGGGGAGGTGTTATAGTAAAGGTCTTAACTTAATTATGTTGATTAAGTTACCTTTATTCCCTTCTTAAGATTTCACGTTAGTTTGCATAATGTGACATTTAATAATTATATTAATTATTAAATGTTTTCCTATTAGGGCTTCTATTAGGGTTTTTCCTATTAGGGTTTTATTAGGGTTTGCATGATCTCCTTTTTATAAGGATTGATCCCATTGTATTTCATATCAATTCATTCTCTCATTCTCTCTGATATATACATTTTCAGTTTTCAAAGAACCCTTGCTTGTTTGTCTCCATCTCTTCTTTTCTGACAGGTTATTTGCATGCAGGTGATCTTTGGGGTTTGTGAAGTTGTATTTTCTCAACTGCTACAATAGGTATTAAACTTCTAGTACCACATTCTAAGAGTTTGTTTCAAACCATAAAGATAATTCTTTAGTTTACAAATCAAATTTTCTTTACCTTTTTCAACGAAATGATCTGGCTGAGACATGTAAATCTCTTACTCCAAGTCACCATAAAGGAATGTTGTCTTCATATCCATCTATTCCACTTCTAAATAATATGCTGCTACAAGTGATAACAAAACCGATTAGATGTTAGCTTCACAACAAGAGAGAATATTTCACCACAATTAATTCCCTCCACCTATGAAAACCCCTTAGCGACCAACCTTGCCTCATTCTTCTAAACACTACCATCAGGACCACACTTTTTCTATAACGCCCATTTACAACCAACAGGTTTGTGTCCACCAAGAAAAGGTACCAAATCCCAAGTCTTATTTTTCTTTAATATAGCCATCACCTCATCCATGGATTTCATCCAATAATTTGCATCACTCATACCCATAGCCTATCTAACAGTCCTAGGCTCATCATAGTTAGCAATCAAAGCAAAAATATAACTGGAATCTAATAATGAATAACCAAACCTTTCTAGTTACTACCTAACTCATGTAGACCTTCTCAAAGGTTGAGGTTGAGGTTATTCTTATTCTTCAGAACTTTTAGAGCTGCTTGATCTCTCCTCATCATCAGGTCCAACAAGAGTGTGTAGTTCATCTTTCTTCAAATTAGGTGGAATTTGAACTACCTCCTTCTATTTCTCCTATTTTTTTGGATGTAGCTCAACAATGGAAGGTTTCATCTCTTTGAAAATTACACTTCTGCTATAGAGGACTTTCTAAGCTTTTTAATCCCAAAGCTTGTACCCTTTCACATCGACACCATAAACGATAAAGATACAGTTAATTGCCTAGTTCTCCAACTTTGACCTCTTCTCAATCAGAACATGAGTGTATGCTTCATAACCAAATACTTTGAGATGTCTCATCTAAGTATTTTTACCAGACCATGCCTCCATGGGTGTATTTCCAACAAACACTGATGTAGGAGATTTGTTGATTAGATAACATGCAGTGGCTACCACTTTAGTCCAAAAATTCTACTCAAAGATAGCACCGCTCAACATACTCCTAGCCCTCTCCATCAACGTTCTGTTCATCCTATCTGCAACTCTATTCTTCCAAGGAGTGTATGGAGTTGTCTTGTGTCTCTCAATTTTGTGCTCTTTATAGAACTTTTGAAACTCTACTAAACAAAACTCACCACCATTACCAATCCTCAAGCACTTAATATTTCTGCTAGTTTGATTTTCTACCAAGGCCTTAAACTCCTTAAACTAACTAAATACTTCAACTTTACTTCTGAGTATAAGTACAAATTCGTGTCACACTTTTTAAAGGAAATTGACAACACTAATCCAAATTTTAAACTTGAATCAGTAAAAAGCAACATATATGTTTTGAATTTTGAAATGATGTAAACTAATAAAATATTTATTTTTTAGTATATTTTATGCTTGTATTAAAAAAAATAAAAAAATTATTTCAATATAGTTTTTTATAAATTGACACTATAATCTAGTTGTTGAAAAATGTTGAAAAATGAAGTTACATGAGACACCAATCTTTGTATAGTAATTCTTATTTTTTTCCTTCAATTTTTTTGTATGTATTTATAACTTGAAACTTTAGTGCATGGATATATTTTTTTCAACTTTGATAAATTTGATATTTAAAATAAATATCAAAATGTGCACCTATTAAAAATTAGTTGTTTCCATTCGACGTCAACTTTCATATTATCTATTTATCTAAAATAGAAACAAATTATACCATCTTGATATAGATTCTTTTATCTAGTGCATCATATTTTTTTCAGTTTTTTTAATTTTACTATTTTTCCTTGACAAGGAAATCAACCTAATATTTCCTTCTACACCTGAGAAAATTGAATCAAGACCCAAGGATAGACAAGAAGTTGGGGAGAGCTCATCCAACTTTGGGTCTTCAGAAGAGGAGGAAGAACCTCCAACTCAGCTTGTTCATAGGTCTACAAGGCATAGACAACCACCTGAACGGTATTCACTTGATGATTGGAGATGTATTTTTTCTTTGAATACTAACATGGATGAACCCAAATATGTAGAAGAGGCACTAGATATGAATGATGGAGAATCCTGAAAGATTTCTATGGATGAAGAAATGGCATCTTTGAAAAAAAATGATACATGGGATCTTGTACAATTTCCCAAAGGACGAAAACATGTTGTTTGTATATGGGTGTTCAAGAAAAATATTGGTTTAGATGGAGGCATTGAGAAGTAGAAAACAAGGTTGGTTGTGAAGGGTTACTCTCAAGTTGAGGGTAATGATTATGGTGATATATTTTCTCTAGTTGCAAAAATGACATCCATTAGATTTTTTCTTTCTATTGTTGGTGCTTATGATTTAGAGGTCAAGCAAATGGATGTGAAATTTTCTTTCCTTCATGGTGATTTGGAGGACAATATTTATATGACACAACCAAATCACTATGTGGTGAAAGGTAAAAGTAAGTTGGTTTGCAAATTGAAGAAATCTTTGTATGGCTTAAAACAAAGTCCTAAGATGTGGTTCCAAAGATTTGATACATATGTGTTGAGTTTGGATTTGAGCATTCTAAATGAGATCATTGTATTTATTTTTTTTGATGGTGATCATTTCTTGTTTATTGCATGATATGTTGATGATATGTTATTTATTGGTAGAGGGAAAGGCATGATTTCAGAACTAAAATCTCAACTTGCTACTAAATTTGAAATGAAAGATCTTGGTGCAACTAAACACATTCTTGGGATGGAAATTAAAATAAATAGAGTGAATAGAAAGCTATGGCTTGGGCAAAGCAAATATGTTAACTCATTTTTATAGAGTTTGATATGCAAGATTGTAGACCATTGTTTGTTCCTATTTCAGTTGGAACAAATTTATCTATTTTAGATTGTCCAACATCTCCATTAGAGATGGAAGACATGAACAGAGTGTCTTACCAAAGTGCAGTTGGAAGTTTGATGTATGCTATGGTTTGTACTAGACCATGCATTGCCCAAGCAATGAGAGTTCTTTTCAAATATATGTCTAATCAAGTGGTAGAGTTCATTGGGATGCAGTTAAAAGAGTCTTCAGATATTTGTGCGATACCTTAGATTATTCCTTATGTTATCATAGTAATATGAAAGAAGACAAGATTTCCCTTGATATTCATGGTTATGTGGATTTAGACTGGGAAAGTGATGTTGATAGCAGAAGATCCACCAATGCTTATGTGTTTACTTTATTTGGTGGTGCAATTAGTTAGATGAGTTTAAAATAATAGGTTGTGGTTGCTTTGTCCACTATTGAAGCAGAGTATATGGAAGCTACTCATGATTGTAAAGAAGCCATTTTTCTCAAGAGATTGTGTTCAAATATTGGAATAAAACAAGGTGCAGTGACAACTTATTACGACAGTCAGAGTGTGATATGTCTAGCCAAGAACCCAATGTTTCATGCCAGGACCAAGCACGTTGATGAAGATGATTAAGGTAGATAATTTGATGAATGTTGTTGTTCTTTAACTAAGCCTATGAGCATAGAGAAGTTCAGATGATGTTCAGAGACTATGGGCCTTTCAGCCCCTAGAAATCAGAGATGATGATGACACCCTTTTGTTGTCCTTGCAAGGTGTTCGACAAGTGGGATATTTGCTAGGAAAATATGTCTCAACCTTGCAATTATATATAATTTATTGATGAGATGTATGTTGCAATGTGGTGACTAATCATGCAAATATTGTACACTTGTAGCAAGATGTGGGGTTCAAGGCAACACCTTGAATTTTTTTTTGTTGACATGTCAAGGTTTTTTTTCCATTGGCACATCAAGGTATTTTCCCACTGACACGTCGAAGATTTTTCCCACTAACACGTCAAGGATTTTTCTCGCTGACACGTCAAGGTTTTTCCATTAACACGTCAAATAAAAAATGACCTTGTAAAACCCTAATTTTATAGAAGGTTCCAAAAAGCTTGTTATAAGCAGATGGGATGTATGTAGATGGTGGTGTATTCTGAGAGTCTGATAGGGATCGTGGTGTCTCTTGATCTCTGGTGGTGATGCTCCTGTGAGAAGCTTTCTCTACAAGTATATTGTAATCGTTTGATTTTTGAATAATATATTGGGCAACTTTAGGAGTGGGGTTTTTCTCCCACAAGGGTTTTCCCACATAAATCATTGTGTTGTGGTATGCATGATACTTGTGTTTAATTTTGTTTAAGTTTTTGTAACTGTTAAAGATCTATAAAAGTTTTGTATTATTCTCCTCTCAAGGTTAGTGTAGGAAGTTGTTCCGCTACCTTAGCTTCCTTATAGTATTTATACATATCTTATCATTAATTCCTGAAACTCAAATATCACAAGTTGATACTGAATTATACATTAGAACAATATTCTATTCTAAAAAGATAAATTTTAAAGTGGTTGAGAATTAAAGCTCTATAGAATCAATATCATCTTCCACCATAGTGGTGATGGAAGGAGTTGGATTACGAACAAAACAATCGATTTTGATTTTCCCATTGCTGCCAGTCACTACACCCAATTGACCCATTTTTACCATAGCCAGAGAAAATTTCTCAAAGAGATCTTGATCTTGGGCAAAGTCTTTGACAATTTGCTTGGTGCAAGAGTTCATGTAAAGATATTGATCAGACGTGAAAAGGCCTTGTCGATGCTTCAAGTTCACATAATATGAGTTTTCAAATATGTTAGATGAACAGATGTCCATTACAGTGGTGTTGGTGAAGTTTTTGGTTGGAAAGGTGGCTTTCAATTCTTTGGTGAAGCCCATGGCAAGAGTGGTGTCTTGTGTGGGGTATAGTTGTTCCTCAAATGATGCACAATGCCCTATTCCTATGGTGTGCCCACCTATATTCACCCAACATTAAAATCAAAATCCAATTTATATATAGTTACAATGTACAAAATGGAATCTAAAATTAAAATAGATGCAAAATGATTGAATTAAAAAATATTCTATACATTAAATTAGTGGTTTGTGGAGAATTCCCACCTATTAAATTATATATAGTTTTTATACATTTCTTTATTTATAATTAGTTGTTTTTATTGTATTTTTAAAATGGTGTTTATGGTTTAAACAAATTTTATTTATAGAAATGGTTAATTCTTATGTATAGTAATATGTTTTTTATTAAACAAAGTCAAATTGTAATTTGATTATTAGTTGATTGACAAATAGCAATTTCAATTACATCGTTGTGTTATGCAATGGTGGGTTAAATCATAATTCTTCCAATGAACAAATAGTCAAGTCACATTTTGAATTCCATAGCTCCAAAAAGAAACAACTACAAACGTTGTTTACAATTTCCTTAAGTGAAATTTAAGAGCCATGTTTGTCGCATCAACCAATCAAATCATTAAAATTTTATATACACTAGAACTAATACATGAAATTAAAAAAAAAATGAAATAAAATTTGACATAAATTTTCCATAATCCATTTTGTATTTGCAAGAATGCTTGTGAAACACAAATAAAATAATATATGAATATAGAAAACATTCAATAGAAAATAACACTATTTGCTTTTAAACAAAATTGGTGTTAGAGATAACCTGAAAGAGCTACAAGATCAGTGCCATCAAGGCCTTTGGCAGCAAGAGCATCAATAAGGACTGAAGCGTTGGAGGTTGGTGCTGGAAGATTTGCAACGGTGACTTCTCGAGTAGCAAACTCTGGGTTGTCCCTCCGCCCTAATGGCACTTTGTATTTTGGCCCTCCAGTCTGATACAAAAAATAATGATATAGGGCCTGAGTAATATCCTCCTTTGGATAAAACGTCCATGAAAGCCCATTTTCCAGAGGAAGGTCTACATCTAAAGGCTCGTCATACTCTGCTCCGGCGCAAGCAAGCGAAACAGAAAGAGCGAAAAACAAACAGAGCACATAAACCTTCTCCATTGAAAAAAAAGAATACAGAGCTTAGATATCTGAGGGAAGAACAGTGTCGTGGGTATTTAACAATGGTGAGCGTGTGAAAGTCACATGCCGTCTGGGCTGGAAAAGTCTAGTTAAACTCCATTCAAAGTTGTCCTCCACCCAATAAGAACTCCATTCAAAGGTGTCCTCCATTCAAATCACATGGTTTAATGATAATAAATTTATATTAATTTAAAATATGGATTATTTATTATTTTAGGTACCGTGAGAGTATGAGGTGGAAGGTTTAATTTTGTTTTTTTAATAATTAATTAATTGATATGTTGTGTAAATTGTATTTTGGTTCAAAGTAAGGTGTCATTTGGCTCAATCTTTTTTTTAAAATTAGACTGTAAAAATTTGAGAAAATGATTGATGGAATGGTTTCCTCGTAGAAAATGGTATGTTAGAAGTTGAAACTTTTTCTTTTAGAATAGAAGACTTTGAACTATAACAAGATCAAAGATAATCTAGATTAGATGATATGTAAAGTGTTAGCATGTAAACTATGTAGATTGTTAAAAAATGATTAATAGAGTGGTAAACTCTTTTGAAAGTAGAATCACCTTAAATAAATTCATTGTTGTTGTTGTGCGGGTTGTATATAAAATGAATAATTCAAACTGTAGACCTCTATTTTATGACTTTACAACTTTAATGATTTAACTAAACATATATATTTTAACAATGTTAATTTTGTTTAAACCAAATTTAAAATTATGAATGCTTAGACTTTTAATTTCTATTAATCAAAGTTTATAGCATTTAATCTTTACAATCAATTAATTCAACAAAAAAATCTACTAAAAGAAAGTCTTGACGAGTAGAAAAAAACTAATAACCCTCTCCACCGCCTTGAAATGGTCACCATTCATGTTTGTGGGTGCAATTGAGTTGAAAATACAACCCAGTCCCTATTAAACACAATTAGGGGAGAATGGTCAATAGTTGTGTAGGGTTCAATAGTCATGCAGTCAATTGTGAAATAAGTATTTTTTGTTTCAAATAAAATATCATAACTATCCACTATAAGTGTGTCATTTATAAAATAAAATGCTCATTAAAATAAAATAAGACACTCATTTAAACAAGTATTGTTATCATAGTGAAAAAATATTGTTCTTATGCGGATAACTATTCGGGTAGAAATGTACAAGCATTGCATTATTTCATATTAATAGTTTGTCTTATCACAAATATAAAAGGTGAGCACAATAAATACCATGTATTTTCCTATTAAATGTGAGATTTTCAAAAAGTTTTAGTGTTCAACTATTGGTCCATATGTGTTGAATATTAAAGCTAGAGATATCAACTTAGATTTATGGTTGCCAATAGGTATTTGGTCCATTTAGGTTGCATATTAGTTTTATTTTAAATAAAAATATGATATTCTACAAGCAACAAATGATTTTTTTTGTTCAACTACTGTGGTCCCATGATTAAGTTTTGGTCAAATCTTTAAAAAGTCAAATTTTAGATAGTTCTCAATAGATGTGTTGATGTGGCAAGTTGCATGATGAATCACACCTCCAAACCTTATTTATAGATAGATAAGAGGTAATTCCACATTTAAAAAAATGAAAGTTCTATGATATTCCAATTAATTGCTACATGCTAACAAAGTTAGCCCACACAACTAGTGGACCCTCTCCCCTATTCTAATTAGGACCGAAATTTTGAAGGAAACAAATGCATCTTATTAATTAGAATTTAAAATATGATGTACGAAAATTACTCTTTCTACAAATAGAAAAAATTTGCGCCTATACAATTGTATGGAAAAAGATAAACGTGTAAGGAGTACATTCCTTCCAAAGATCTTTGAGTGCAGGTATATCATCCCATTTAGGAGTTGTTTGAGCCTCTTTAGGCTATACCTAGATGACTTATAGATTCATGGAAAAAAGTGGGACTGATGTTAATCATGAGTTTCAATTGTGTGTACATTTTGGGATATTCAAATATGATTCTAGTTCCTCTAGGGTTGGTCTTGGGAACTATTGACATGGTTCTTTCGGATGCTTTCTCACTTAATGCCAACTTGCTATGTACAAATTTGTGTATTATAGATAGCCAATGCTTTATCAAATACAAAGATTTAGTTGCTCATGTATTTGTTGAGTACTTTAATGTTTATGCTTATAATATAGATCATATACATAAGTATATATATTATTTACTCATATGTATTAATCATGTAGCCCAAAAAATGTACTATATAAGTTGGGGCTTTCAATTTGCACATTTCATACTCTACAGCATGTGATTCCTACTACTTTTTGAGACAAATATCAAGGTACTCCATTTCATTTTTCTTTTATCATACGTAAGATAGTTAATGGTTACATTTTGATTCGGTGGAGCAGTGACTGAAGGTGGTCTATTTAAAAACTGCTTATATTTAAAACTAGAACTCATTCATTGAAAAGTAGGTACTTCAAAAACTAGATATCATGCTTTGATTGTTACATTCTTATTCTATTTCTCTCAAAGCCTTCTCAAAATTTGAATCTTTTAATAGGGTAAATGCACAAAGTTGGGTCCACGAAACATGGAAGTTTTTGCCTTAGCCGAAAAAACAAAATCGACTAAGCAAAAACGGGATTTCGTTTTTAATAAACGAGATCCCATTTATTAATAAACGATATCCTGTTTAGGCTCGGGATCCCGAACCAAAAATTAAAAAACGAAACTTTCCAAAAATGGAAATTTCCATTTTCAATAACTTTTGAAAACGGGATCCCGTTCTGTAAAGTTTCCGTTTTTGGAAACTGCCCATTTTAAAAATTTCCATTTTGGAAAATTTTAAAAACAGGATCCCATTTTCAAAATTTCCAAAAATGGTAGTTTTCGATAATTTTCAAAACGAGATCCCGTTTTTTAAAATTTCAAATGTAGGTCGGGTTTTTGCTTTGTTTATAGGTTCGGGAAATGATTTGGGGATTCAAACCTAAGCCATGGACCTAGTTTGACCTGCAAGTTGAAGGTCCTAGCAATGTCACAAAAAATACTGACTTTGGGCATACGTCTAAAGGCTTTATTTGTAGATTTTTTCGATAAAATTAAAACCCATTATAGATTAGATAGTTTAGATTCCAAATATGTAAAAAAAATTACAATTGGATTAATTTTTTTATTTTTCATTTAATTTCTAATTAAACAGGTCCATAAACTTGAATTATCAGTGTTTTTTACTATTTTAATAACTTTTTATCAACATAAAATTTTTATGAATGGATTGCACAAGGGAAAAACTCAGACAATTCTTTTCAATTTGAAAAAAAAATCAAAAAATGATAAGTTTAGGTCATCTTATGCGTGTCGTACACAATGATTTTTCAAAATGACAAATATGCCTAATAAAAATTTAACAATAAAAAAAATATTCAATAAAAAATTACAAAAAAATATCAAAGGCAAGCTTCAATGAGTCACAATCTTTTCCCAAAAGTATTTAGAAAAATAGAATAATTTAGGTCAAAATATGGATGTTGTACACGTGCATGGTATGGTAAAAAAAAAAGACTTTTAAACAGTGGTTTTTAGAAATTATGCTTATTGAAACTCAATTTGTACAATCTGGGTATTGAAATAAATTACACATTTGGAAAGTAGACTCCGATTACTACATTTTATGATTAATGACTTTTTTTAAGATTCCATCTCTAAGTGCTTCAAATTTTAAGGTCAAAGTATCAAATTCTGAAAATCAGGGAGAACCCTTCCACTTTTTGACCAAAAAGTGGACTCAGCTTCTTGCCAACACCCAATATTTTTAATTTATATTGTCAGAGTTAGATTAGTCTAGATATCTATTTTTGAAAGTATGATTTGGTCAAGTTGAATTTCATCTCAAGTAAGTTTTGGTATAGTCAATTTGAGTTCTCTAATCATTTATTATTGTATATATTAAATTAATTAATTCACAAAGGATGTTCGATGCTAATAAAAATAGATTCACTTAGCCTCACTTTAATTAGAGTCAAGATAGGTGTTTATGGCACGTGCATGCACTTTAAATAATTAAATAATTTAGCTGAAATTCCATAATTTTGTAGTAGTATAACTTTTATATTTCTTGTTCATATTGTAACATTGGATCACAAAAAAGGCCCTAATTTTTCAAAATATGGCACATGATTAGTGTTATTCGAGATAAAAGAATTTGCATTATCTATCAACATGAATGCTCAAATTTAATGGCTTTGACAAAGCGAATTCTCTGCGAAATCTTAACTTTCCATGGATAGAGAAAAAAGGCCAAGAACCCAAAAAATCAAGGCTTGTGAAGATTTACAATATCCTTGGATTTTTCAAAGGTACAACTACTTACAAATTGATAAAGTAGAATTTCCTTGCAAATTTACTGCTACTTATATACACACACACATTATAGATATGTGTGGGTGTGTGTGTATGCAAGCGTGGTGCCTTTTGGCTAGATCTTCTCTAGCATTCATGTTGTAATTATTACTAGCAAAAATGGTTTTCGAACATAGGTTTCAAGAGTATTATAAGCTTACTATAAAAGCTTATCAAATTATTCTATTTAATTTGCCAACTAGTTATATGCACACTAGTCTCATGTAAATACTTGGCATGTTGAACAAAGTATGTTGGCTACTTAAGCTTTTACATGACATAAGCTTTCCAAGAAAAGAAAGAATTATAAATACTCTTTAAAAATCCAAGTTTCATTGCACTACATATTTATTCATTTATTAGCCCCTTCCCTTTCATCTATTAGTCACTTTGAAGTTAATCCTTTCTTTTTCAAGATATATAGTCACATGCATTGATAATAAAATTTTCCTTTTGTTCTATAGGGTTTGGACTACATAGAATTTTAAATTAAAGGATAATCTTACAACTTTTGCATCATTGTTCATCAAGGTGAGTAATGAATTATCAAAGTTCTTTCTCTTTCACTTCCTCACAAATATGCACTATCTTCACATAAAAGCAATAACACTCATATGATATTGTCATATATGTCAATCAACCTTGACCCACACCAAACTTGATATATGAGTTTGATACAATATTCAAATAAGAATATATAAATGTAATGCAACCTTTCAACAAAACCCAATATATAACAAAATAATATATATCATCAATTCCTTCATGCAAATGTCATACAATCACATAGAAGCATCAATTTGTCACTCAACTATAATGCATGAACAAGCAACTTTCAAAAAACTTTCATACATAATAATTTGTAACCATCAACTCAAATCCATACAAGTTAGTGGCATATATGTTATTAGAACTTTCACTAAAAAAGTCTTAATCAACATGCATGAATAAACACACTAAGCACACCATAATGAACACTAGTTATGATGTATGCTTAACACAAAATCCAAAATCGGTAGGATGTTGTCATATATGTCATTCAACCTAACATAATTTTCATACTCAATTTGATTAATCAAAGACAAGAGTCAATTTCATTCAATTATGATGAATAAACAAATTCATTAGACATGGTATAAAATTATGATGTATGATGAAAATATAATCTACACCATTTAACCCTAATACACAAGTGCACTTGAAACTCAATGGCATACATTCCATTAGACCAAATCCACATGCATGCAATGTAAAGTTGTAAGGTGGTGTAACTTTCATTTTGTTCGTCATACAACCAAACAGATAGTTACAACACGTTTGGATGGGTGGGTTTATGCTATGAAAGGTATTGTTTCACACCCAAACACGTCGAAATAGTCCGAGCTACATTATATGAGTGAAGTCTCTTAATATCTTCCTAGACCAAAGTGAAAAATTGTAGAAAAATTTGATGACCTATTACATGAAAACTGTGGCACTTACAAAAATTATATTTGAGGCTATGGGATCACCTAGGGCCCCCCTATAATAACCTCTCTTATTTTTGTATAGATCTCTAAGGAATTTTCCTGTAGTGTCAACTTTTCATTTGATGGAAAGTATCAGATGCATGCAATGTAAAGTTGCAAGGTAGTGTAATCTTCATTCTATTCATCATGCAACCAAACTAACAATTCCAACACATCTGGATGGGTGGTTTTATGCTAGGAAAGGTCTTGTTTCACACCCAAACATGCTGAAATAGTCTAAGCTACATTGTATTGATGAAGTCTCTTAAGAGACCAAAGTACATAAAGGAAAAATACTTTGATGACCTATTAATAAAAAACCATGGCACTTATAAACATTCCATTTGAGGCTATGAGATCACCTAGGGCCCCTCTATAATAACCTTTCTCAGTTTTTGAGATCTCTAAGGCATTTCCCCATGGTGTCAAGTTTTTAGTTTATGGAAAAAGGGTCAAATGCATGTATTTTAAAGTTGCAAGGTGGTGTAACTTTCGTTCTATTCGTCGTACAACCAAACTGATAGTTCCAACACCTCTAGATGGGTGGATTTATGCTAAGCAAGGTCCAGCTTCACGCCCAAACACGCTGAAATAGTTTGAGCTACATTGTACCAATGAAGTCTCTTAAGAGACCAAAGTATGAAAAGGTAGAAAACATTGATGACCTATTACTCAAAAATTGTGGCACTTACAAATATTCCTTTTGAGGCTACGAGATCACCTAGGTTCCCTCTACAATAACCTCTCTTAGTTTTTGATATCTCTAAGGCGTATGCCCGTGGTGTCAAGTTTTTTCTTGATGGAAAAAGTGTTAAATTCATGCAATGTAAAGTTGTAAGTTGGTGTAACTTTCATTATGTTCATTGTGCAACCAAATTGACAATTCCAACACATCCAAATGGGTGGGTTAATGCTAGGAAAGGTCCTATTTTGCACCCAAACACGTTGAAACAATTCAAGCTACATTGTACTGACAAAGTCTCTTAAGAGAGAAAAGTATAAAAGGGAAGCAAACTTTGATGACCTATTACTTGGAAATCGTGGCACTTAGAAAAATTTCATCTAAGGCTATGGGATCACCTAACTCTATAATAACCTCTCTTAGTTTTTGATATCTCTAAGGCATTTTCCTATGGCACTTGTCAAGTTTTCAGTTGATGGAAAAGGGTTAGATGTTGGAAGACTAGAATCACTGAGAGGGGGTGAATAAGTGATTCATGTAAGTCACAATTTTTTTACAAATCCAAGGATTTAATTGACTTTTGAACCAAAAGATCAAATGACAGTTTGTAGAATAGATTTGACTTGTGCATGCACAGTATTATGTTTGCATCAACCATGAATTAAACATACAGACATAACATTAACATAGGTTGAACTTAAGATGTTTCACACTTTCATATGTATCAGAGCCCACATTAATAACATAACCTTTTATGCATGATATTTTGACATAAACATTGGCAGAGATGAAAGACTAATAATTAACCACCATTCAATCCATTTAATGACACATTGAGATCAAACAGATAAGAAAAAAAAATCACACACATAAAATCATCACATAACACAATATATGTCCTGAGTGGAAAACCCTCTTGGGCAATAAAAACCACTCAAAAAATCTTTATCTTTATTCACTTAGAGCACCAACTTTTCAAAGTTCAAGAGCACCAACTCCACAAAGTTCAAAAGCACCAACTTCACAAAATACAAGAGCAACAACTCCTTTGCAATGCATAACAGTCATAGTATACTATCAATACCCTAGAAGTGCAATTTACAGTCCTAGTGTCTCAATAGAAGACTATGAATATTTTCAATGAGCACATTGAAGAATGTTGTATGACAACATCTTCCTTAAATACAATAATCTGAGAATCAATGTTATAAAGTTTTTCAATGCAATACAACTTCTGGATAAGTTTGAAGTCCTGTATTCTTCTTCCAAGTAACCCAGAAAAAGTGATTGAAGGTTATCTTTTAAAGATATTGTGTGTAATAACCTCTATATGCAGTTTCAATAACTGTAAACCAACTCGAGTTAGGGTTACATGTGTCCTTTAACAAACTCTTTAACAAGTTTAAGCAGAGAAAATGAGAGTATTTTTGTTATAGCCCGAGAAGAATCATCTAGAAACCCTAAAGGGTTTTAATCATAATCAACAAAAGTTAAACCCTTATCAATAATATTTCAAAACCAAAGATTTAATCGCAAACCCCCATACAGATTTGAGTGATAATAAAATAGTTTTATTCTTTTTAGAAAGATAATCTTTTTATCATCCTTAAAAACTTCCTTAACAAATTGTTTCAAGGTCCGTAAGCAACAAAAGAGTTTTTGTATTACCTGATTGCGGTGGAAGAAAACTTAACAAATACCATAAAAATTTGTTGAGGAGTTCCATGTAACCACCCAGCTAAAAGACGGTAACAAATCTTCTCCAATGTATTTGAGCTTTGTCACTTCAAGCTATCGACAACATTCCACTTGATCATTGCAAACCCTGGACATACTTTCCATGTGATTTTTTGCCTATCGTGCCCTAATGAGGGCTTTGAAATAGTGAAATAAAAGATGATTTTTACCAAGCTTCAAAAATAAGCTTTTAACCTTTATTCTACCCGATAGCCTCGGGCTTGGATAAAATTTATCACATATTTTAGCATGCCTGATTCTTTCCAATAAAAAACCTTTTTATGTCACTTTTAGTACCTGACACTATGTGTGGTGCAAGTGACAAGCATTTCGATGCCTTAAAAAAAACATATGAGATGCAAATGATAAGGTCTATAGACCTTTTAAAATTTAACTTGTTATGCCTTAGAATATGTCCATGTTCTAGGTATTCATCAATATCTGATTGAGTTCATATCAACAATTATCACCTTAACACATAAATAGTGGAGAATATACATATGAATGGAAAAACCCAGGTCTTGCAATCTGCATTTTTATGAAAACACAAGATATGTCACCATATACCAAATATACAAAACCATCCAGGAACACATGGAGAGTTCAACACACTTGCACAACATCAACCTGAGAATGCACAAATGTATATAATGTATCTTATGTGTCTTGTATACAATGCACAAACCATCAAATGAATCTGCCTTATATATCTGTCTTGTATCACCATCAAATCATCATCACCTAAATATACCTGTGACTTGTAACCTGTCAATCAATCATCCTATCAAAATGATAAACACTGTTAGCATCATCATATATCATAAACACTGAATCAAAATCCTATAACTACAGATCATGTAATTGGATATCATATCACCAACCAAGTTGAGAATTCCAAATCAGAGAACCGGTTTTGTCATCAAGGACAAACCACAAATCATCATAAACAACTGAAAGCCAACATTATATACATGCAGTGTAAAGTTGCAAGGTGGTATAACTTTCATTTTGTTCATCATGCAACTAAACTGACAATTCCAACATGTTTAAATGGGTAGGTTTATGCTAGGAATCAATGAATAAGTGAATCATGTACTCATATACACATAAGTTATAAAGTACACACATGAATACAAAGTATACACATGAAAACATGTAAGTCACAAAGTATACATTGGAATACAGATAAGTCATAAAGTATACACGTAATTCATAAGTTGTAATTCATGATCAACACCCATACCTACAAAATTCAAGATATAATTTACACAATACGCATGATATCATCATTCAAGAATTGGTATCAAATATATGATTTACAAAATACCATGTGGGCATACAACAAACGACCCTAATACGTAGTCATTTCCCACTAGGGGAAGGAAATAGGTCGTGTGTGTTTCCTTTACAGTCAATTGGATGGAGTTTTTGTTGATTTTTTTCCTTTCGAATGTGCCCATTAGTCCTCCTTTCTTCACTCATCTAGAGATGCAAATGAGACAATAAGAAGCATATACATTAATATATAGAAATTGAATTTTGGAATGGAAATAACAAAATAATCACAAACAAATAATCATCATGCTTTTCCACAATCCTAGCATGTTGACAATCTAGAGTGGCAAGCACCTGTAGCAACCATCAAGATAAAAATTAAACTACATATACAAGTATCATGAAAAATTTCAATAATAGACCATAGAAGAGAAAATATAATGTCAAATTTACTAATTTGTCGCATACCTCTACCAAAGGATCAAAACTGGCTATTATTGCCACAACTCCATGGTCCATCATGCCTTGAACATTGCAATATACTTAGAATAACAAATCTATATGATCATTAGTTTTTTATCACTTTCAGTAGTTTCTTTGTTTAACTAAATATACTTAGAATAACAAATCTATATTATTCTAAACAACCTAAATGATAATGAAATGGTAATGCAAACTAAAAAAGATGCTTAGAATAACAAATCTATATTATTCTAAACAGCCTAAATAATGATGAAATGGTAATGCAAACTAGAAAAGATGCTTAGAATAAAAAATCTATATTATTCTAAACAACCCAAATGATGAACTTTGGCAAATCAAGCAATTTAAATATTATGAACATTAATCAAAGTAAGATGAACAATATCATACCTATTCAATACAAAAAATGATTTTCTACTCAAGTGTGTCTGAAGGGTCTCTTACCTTCAGAGTATTGGGCTGAAGCAAGAAGTTGGGTCCACAAAAAGTTCAAAAAGTGGAAGTGTTTTTGTTGTTTTTAATAATTTGTCACACTTGGACTAAAAATTTGAGGCACTTACACAATGAATTTTTAAAAAAATCAGTACTATGAATTTTTGAATTTTGAATCTAGTTTCTAAATATGTAAATTATTCAAATACCCAAATTGTAGAAATTAAATTTTGATAGGGATCTATAAAAACCACTTTTTAAAAGTCCATGTTTTTTTACCATACCATGCACATGTACGGACACCACTTTTTGACCCAAATAAAAGTATTTTTCTAATTCCTTTTGAGGAAAGAGAGCTGACAACATGAAGATTGATGAGGAATATTTTTTGTAATTTTTTGTTGAATATTTTTTTTTTTTATTAAATTTTTATTGGCCTTAATTGTTGTTTTTAAAAATCAACATGTACGGACAACATAATTTGACCTAAACTAAACATTTTTTGAAACTTTTTTTTTTCATTCTGTAAAGAATTGTCTAAAGATTGATGTCATATAATTTTTTTTACAAGAAACTTCACCAAAAAAAAGTTATTAAAAAACCAAAAAAGTCTGATATTTCATGTTTAAGGACTAGTTTGCTTTGAAATTAATTTAAAAATATCAAATATAATCCAATATTAATAAAAATTATATATTTGGAAATTAGAAATCGTGTTCTGTAATGGGTTTTAATTTTATAGATTGATTCAGAAAAAAAATCCATCAACCATACTGTCAAAGATGGACATTCTTCTTCAATCTGCCTTAGTTTTTTAGTTGCAGGTTAAAGGCTAAGGCTCGGATTGCCAAGTCTTTCCCGAGCCTAAAACCAAGGCTACAATTGGGTTGGAGATTCAAGTTTTTAATAACGCGTATGCGTTTTTAAAAACGCGTACGCGTTACAAAACGCATATGCGCTCTTTATTTGTTTGATTATTTAAAAAAAAAATACTTTTTAGAAACGCGTACGCGTTTTGAAAAGAAAAACGCATACACATTTTTTAAAACGCGTACGTGTTTCTGAAAAGAAAAACGCGTACGCGTTTCTAAAAAGTATTCTTTTTAAATAAATGACTTGTATGCACTCAAAAACGCGTATGCATTTTATAACGCGTACGCGTTTTATAACGCATACGCATTTTTTTAGGCTCAGGTACCCAATGCATAACGCATACGTGTTTTTTAATAACGCGTACGCGTTTGTTAATAACGCATACGCGTTTTCTGCGAGATTTTTTTTTTTGGCCGAAACTTCCCCTCATTGTGGACCCAACTTCTTGCACTTACCCTATTGGGTGAACCCACAAAAGTGGTTTACAATTTGAGTGAGGAAGGAAAACTTCCAAAAACCTCACCCATGCAAAAAAAAATTCGTTTTGAGGGGTTCAAACGAACCCAAAAGGGGTTCAGTCGAACCAGGGTTCGAGCGAACCACTTTGCATGTGGAAACCCGCATTTCCCATTGTGGAAAGGGGGTTCGATCAAACCCTGGTTTGACTGAACAAGGGTTCGAGCGAACCCCCTTTTTCCCGCCTTCCCACCCTCTAACACAAAAAGACTCCAAATTTTCGCCCTTCGAACTTTGAGTTGAGGATGAAAATGGAGACTTCACAGACCCAACTGGAAGATGGTAGTCCTTGGAATGAGCTATCCAACGAATATAATTTTAATATGTTTTGGTTTTATTATGTATGTGTTTTTTTAGTTTTATTAAACATAGGTTTTTCACCGAAAATCAAGCTCTATGTTTTGCACGTGTGGAAAAATAAAAAATTATCAAAATAAAAAATTTAAATATATGTTCATGTTGGGTATTGATGTCCTTGATCCATAAAAAAAAAAAATGAATTTCGATACGTACAGAAAAAGTTATGTTGTATACAGTCCGCCTATGTCTGAATTGTAATTGGTTTGACTTCAAAACTTGATTAAGGAAAAAATATTCAATAAAAAACTATGAGACCAAATGAAAGTGCTAGATATCGTAGTTACAAATCTAAATTTGAAAAAATTATAATTTTATCCTTCATACAAAAAATTTTATGTTGTATACAATGAGCATCACTTTTTTAAAATATTGTTTTCTGAAAAAAACCAGTTTTTGTGGGAGATAGAAAAAAAAGTGCAATCTGATTCCAAAAATTTTGACAAAAATATTTTTAGAATCTACAGACAAAATTTTATGAGACTCTAGTATGCATCATCTTCAAATTCCTCATGGTTTAGCCGCTATAGGTGCTCGAATATGAAGATTTAGTTGAAAATAATAATTGCAGTGTCCAGTTTGGCCAAAAATTGTAAACCACTATCATGGGATCACCCTATTGAGTAATGCTTCATGATCAACACTACTAAATTTTCCATAGTTCCTTTGTTCTTGGTTTAGCTTGATGTCTCAATAACTTAATATTTGTTGCTATAACAAAATGTGAATACATGAGAATGGTTTTGTGTTTCTCATAGTCTTCATATGCAAGTAAGCCATTCTTTCTAATCATATAAATTCACGACCAAATTTCAGAAACAACAACTGAACCTGTAAGATACATGAACCCATCATCATCTTCCATTGGTTGTGTTAGCTTCTTCTTTCCTTTTACACATCGTGACAACCAATAGTTTGATCCCTCTTCATTCCCATGTGGTGCTACAACTTCATAGACATGTCCTGGTTGTATAAGATCTGAAAGATGGCCGAAGTCAAGTGAACTTTCCATTTCATCTTCTTAAGAGGATTGTGCTACGGATACAGGAGTTGGTTACTATGGAATCCATGTATCTACCCACTCACTTGAGTTGCATTGATCCCAATCATACTAAATACAATTTTCACAAAAACAAGCCAACTCTCGTGTCCATATAGTCCATACACCTACATTTGGGCTTCGAAATGAATGCATATTTGAAGATTCTCTAATTGTTTGACATTCCAATGTGTCTCCCACTGTGCCCTCCTCAACCAACCAAAATAACCTACATAGTTGTGAATCAAGTGTCCCTCCTCATGATATTGCATAAGTACACCAATCAACAATAGAACATGCATCATTGAATGTTGCACCACCTTTGATATTCATTTGTTCCTTAATCGTAGCTCTCTTCACACATGCAACAATACCATCATGCTTGCCTTTTCCATGTTCACCTTCAAAAAACTCCAAATATGTGGTACAACCCTCTCTACACGCATCATGTTCAACCAATGAAATATAAGAGCATTCTTGAATCGCCCTATGCAATTATCTGACCAAATGAGATATCGACCCATTGTAATACCTTTTTCTTGCAAGAACTCAAAAAAATCTCAAAATAATGTTGCACAAACTCGAATGAATGAGATCTATAATCACTCATGTAAAAATGGCACTCCTTGATTATCTTCTTGTCCTCTTTTGTAAGTTATTAGGGGCATGTTTATAATATTTTATGTGGAATTTTTTTTTTTTTGAATAGAATTGAAATATTGTGGTTGTACCTCATTTTATGGTTGTAATGTGTAATTTTCAACAAAATCAATCACAAATATAATAGTTACAATTCAGAAAGAGTCCTTACACATCTTGAATTTTCAATCTAACCACTAGGACCTGTGGCTATGCCTTGCATACTTGTAGAAGATATTTTTTTTATAATAAAAAATAAAATAAGAAATACTTACCTCTCTTGTAACCAACTCACATCTATAACCTTCACCTCCACTCTTTAATGCGCATTTGACTGTCTCAAAACTTTTTTTCTCAACAATCTTGTTAGCAAAATCATGTTCGCCCCTCTCATGAAATTTTTTTACAAACTTCGATAAACAACCACATTATAAACACATTTCATTTAAATAATCATTTCTATAACATTAGCAGCCATCACCTCTAATGCATAAAAATGAATCTAACAAGTCCCTGGATGACTTGGAAAGTTGCATTGCATGACACTCCTACAACATTTCATTAGTATGCATAGTAGAACAAATATAGCATAATAATTCATGATACATTGAAAACTCAATGTAGTATTTACAACATGAATTACGAATATTAATAGGTACACAATAAAATGGCTTGCAAGACTCAAAATCCCTTTGTGAGATTTATAAGTCTGGATGTGATTCACAAAATTGTTTGTAAAATATTGTTTGGCTACATTCCAAGAAAAGTTTAGGATGTGGTGGGAAATCTCAATTACCAATTCTTAACTTTAATATCCTTTACATTCGATGGTACTTTAGAGTGAGAGTTCCAAGATTGTTCAATTTACATCTTTATATTATCGATTAGCTTCTTATCAACACATGGAAGCCTCCCTCTAAAATCCCATGTATCATTTTGAAGATGACTATCAAGTCTTCCTCTTCTTGAGAGTTCTCTAATTCAATGTTTTACGATTTAGATTTAAATCAATACAAGTTTGTATCACTAAATGAGCCTTTCTTAGATGATGGCTTACTAGTCAGCTTGTAATCACTCTACGAGTAGCTCTTTTATCTTTTTCCTTACTAGTCTTTCCAATAGAAGTTGAGCATTATAAATAATTTTAACAATAATACTATTTTTTTCAACTTTTTGGCTATATCAATCTTCAATTTTCTTAATAATGGTCTCATTTTGTAAGACTTTAGCCATTGCACAAAAAATTGGCATTGTTTGGTTAATATCTTATCCAAAAAGTATTGATTGAACATATTGGTAGCCCACAACCAAACCTTTCATGATGACCTTTTTCCATCAAGATTATCTATTATGTTCCTATCTATTTCAAGTAACCATTTAGAGGTTTTCATGTAATTAGGCGATACATAAGGTTCATTTTCAACATTTTCAATGTTATTAACATTTTCATTTTCAATATTTTCAATGCTATCAACAATTTCAACAAAAATTCCAACATTTTCATTTTCAATATTATTAACATTTTCATTTTCAATGTTATTGACATTTTCATTTTCAATACCAATTTCAACATCTTCTATATCAATTCCAACATTTTCATTTTCAATGTTAACATTTTTATTTTCAATTTCAACATTTCCAATTTCAATATTTTCATTTTCAATTTTAATACGATGTTTACTATTTTCAAATTCCATTTCATCTTCACTTGAATTAACATTCAACGATGGAGAAGAAGCCTCAACTTGAGTATTTGTCATATCTTGTCTTCTTTTCCTATGAATTTCTCTATTTTTTGCTCGATATGCTTCAATTTAATATGTTGTTAGTTTTCTCGTTCCTTTTCTCTTACGACGACTATTGCTCCCCATTGCACAAACAAAAAAGAGCAAACAAATGATTGTAAAGGTTAAAAATATGTAAAATAATCTCCCAAAAGCTGAAATTTGTCTGATATAGATAGAAATCATGGGATTTCAGTGACAAAAAGAATGTGGGGACCATTGAAATGCTCAAAACAGTCCCCTTTTGTTTTTTATATAATTCACTAAATGGATATCCATTTCAATCAAATATCCATTTGAAACAAATATTTGTTATGTTTTGCATAATTCAAAACCTTTAAAAAATGAAATAGATATCCATTTCCTTTAGTTTATAAAAACTAAACTTCATGAAATGTTTTATGTTCATTATTAATAACATAATATTATTAATATATTATGTTATGATATATTCTATATTATATTTTATGATATATATATTTATTATATATTAATTTATATTAAATATTAATAATAATATTATAAAGGTATATTATATATTATATAATATATAAATTATATTATATATTATTATGTCGCTCTCTCTCTCTCTCTCTCTCTCTCTCTCTCTCTCTCTCTCTCTCTCTCTCTCTCTCTCTCTCTCTCTCTCTCTCTCTCTCTCTCTCTCTCTCTCTCTCTCTCTCTCTCTCTCTCTATCTCTCTTTCAATTTCAATGTTAACATTTTTATTTTCAATTTCAACATTTTCAATTTTAATACGATGTTTACTATTTTCAAATTCTATTTCATCTTCACTTGAATTAACATTCAACGATGGAGAAGAAGCCTCAACTTGAGTATTTGTCATATCTTGTCTTCTTTTCCTATGAATTTCTCTATTTTTTGCTCGATATGCTTCAATTTAATATGTTGTTAGTTTTCTCGTTCCTTTTCTCTTACGACGACTATTGCTTCCCATTGCACAAACAAAAAAGAGCACACAAATGATTGTTAAGGTTAAAAATATGTAAAATAATATCCCCAAAGCTGAAATTTGTCTGATATAGATAGAAATCACGGGATTTCAGTGACAAAAAGAATGTGGGGACCATTGAAATGCTCAAAACAGTCCCCTTTTGTTTTTTATATAATTTACTAAATGGATATCCATTTCAATCAAATATCCATTTGAAACAAATATCTGTTATGTTTTGCATAATTCAAAACCTTTAAAAAATGAAACGGATATCCATTTCCTTTAGTTTATAAAAACTAAACTTCATGAAATGTTTTATGTTCATTATTAATAACATAATATTATTAATATATTATGTTATGATATATTCTATATTATATTTTATGATATATATATTTATTATATATTAATTTATATTATATATTAATAATAATATTATAAAGGTATATTATATATTATATAATATATAAATTATATTATATATTATTATGTCGCTCTCTCTCTCTCTCTCTCTCCCTCTAAAGTCTCTCTTTCACACATTCTCCATCTCCCTCTCAAGTCTTTCTCTCTCCCACTCTCCCTCACTCAAGTCCCTCCCACTCCCTCTCTCTCTTAGGTGTCTCCCACTCCCTCTCTCTTTGGGTCCTTCCCACTCCTTCTCCCTCTCCCTCTCTCTCACTCTCCATCACCCTCTCTCTCCTTCTGTCTCCATCCCTTTGAACTCTCTCTCTCTCTCACACACACACACTCCATCTCCATCTCTCTCTCTCTCTCTCTCTCTCGTCCCTCCCACTACCTCTCCCTCTCACTCTCTCTCTCTCTCTCACTCTCCATATCCCTCTAAGGTCTCTCTCTCCCACTCTCCCTCTCTTAGGTCCATCTCTCTCTCTCTCTCCATCTCAAGTCTCTCTCTCTCCCACTCTCCCTCTCAACTCTCTCTCTCCCCCTCTCCCTCTCTCCCTCTCAAGTCTCTCTCCCTCTCTCTATCCCTCCCACCCTCTCTCTCTTTGGTCTCTCGCTCCCTCTATCCCTCCCATCCCAACTAGATAAATATCTCTCAGTCCCTCTCTCTCCCTCTTAGGTATCTCCCTCCCTCTAACCCTCTAACCCTCCCACCCCCTCTCTCTCTTCGGTCTCTCCCTTGGGAACCCTACCTAGATAACTCTTTCTCTCTCAAGTATCTCTGACTCTCCATCTCCCTTCCAGGTCTCTCTCACTCTCCATGTCCCTCTCAGGTCTTTCTCATTATCTCTCTCTCTCCCTCTGGTCTCTGGTCTATGCTCTCTCTCTGCCTCCCTCCCTCCCTTTGAAGTCTCATGCAGATATTCTTTTCTAATGGATATTCATTTTTAAATGAATATTTTTGTTTCGAACAGATATCCATTTTTTCTGACAAAATCAGTAGGCTCAAGATTTGGTTCGAGATTTGGTTTAGGATTGCCAAACCTTGAAATTCAACTAAAAAAGTGTTTACAAAATTTCCTTAGTTATCTAAAGTTCTCCCTTGTGACTGACAACATTTTTCTTATTCGAAATTGATGAAATGAAATGGGTTTATTGAAAAAATTGTCATCTTTTTTCCAATATAACATATGCCTTATTTTGAATTTAATAGATAATAATTATTATTTATTTTCTACATACATTACGACTAAAGTCCTGATTGATAGGCTAATTGAAAACTTCTATAATTTTCAAAGTATCTCACATTTTTCAAATCTAAAAGATGTGTCACATTCTATGCTTTACATACTATAGGATAAAAAAAATCATAACTTTTGACCAAGTTATGGTGGTCAGACAAACACGTTTTAATAATTTTAAAATGTTATAATAAAAAAATCATAACTAATTATTTACATGCAAAAAAATTACAAAAAAAATGTTGGACACCCGAGCATGTGTCCTTTGCATATATTGAACGTTTCAACAAACAAAAAAATCATGTGCTTAGGGTGGTCAGACATACTCCTGCTTCTTATCTTTTTCCTAAAAAATTAGTACTACTGCATTTAAATTTTAAATTTTCGCAAAATAGATTTAGTTTTTTCCAAAAAGGACTAGTAGCCTAGAAACTACATTCAATTTGCTACAAATTTTGTTCTTGCATATTTTTGAAATTATGTTAACAACCCATTTAATTTTTTATGTCAAGTTGCCTAACTTTGTTTTTTTGAATTTTTGTTGCCACTTGGGGGCCTAGTTTGGATCCCCATGATCTTGCACTAACCCTAGTCAATAGTGTATGGTTCTTTAAGCCTAAGAAATCTAGACTTGGAAATGCTCCATGTTATAAAAGTAGTCTTATGATAGAAAATATTTAGTCCCAAATATGTTGATGTCATCTTGCTATGAAAAAGTGATTTCACACCCAAAAAAAAATGAAATTACTTCGTTACATCTTCAACCATATGATATGTCTATATTACTTATACCATTATTTTCCTTTCCTCGTAGATATACACCTCCTAACAATGCAAATGCTAGTAACTTATAGCTTAATAATAGGATCACTTTCATTTCATCTAATTTAACCTTATATCTTACATTATTTATATATCAAATATATTCATTATAATATATAAGTAAGACATTAAATTATCATCTAACTATATAAATATTGTTGGAGAATGCCAAGATCAAAGAGGATGAAAAGATCTACAAGTGAATAAAATATGCATAATAGCATGTCTATCAAATATAAAATGAAGAGTGTGTAAATACAATTACCAATCCTGTCTTATATAGGCAAGGATGAGAAGGTGAGAAGGTGGGAGTGAAACTCTAAGTACCACTCAAAGGATGGGATGCTTGTGAGCTCACTTAACAAGTGGATGAGCAAGTGGTAATAGGTGCCTCAAGTCATGAGGACACATGTCTCAACCATATGAAGTGAAGAAAAAGAAAAATAAACCTAAGTAAACTTAAGCTAGGTGTGAATAGGTCAATCCTAGAAAGGTGATTAGCTAACTAGATATGATAATGACTCTATTTAAACTAAAAAATATTGCATATACATATATTTAAATACATAAATTACAACTTCTATATCAACATAATATTTAATGCATCTAAATCCCATTTAGTTTCATTTGTTGTTTTGATGATACACACATTGCAATTTCCTTAGCAACATACTACTCAAATCATTTATTTTCATTAATATAAGTATACAAAATAAGATTCATTAACATAGTCTTAACTTTCTCGTAAAGTTACAAAAAATTCATATTGCTACAAATAAATAACCCATATACAAAATTAACATTTGTGCTTAAATTGAGTTACCATTGTGTACAACAATATAATATATATGGACCTCCCAAATTCTGTTTACTTGACCTAATAAATTTTATGTTGAAAAATTTGTTTATTTTATTAGAAAGATAACACATGTTTGAGTTTAACCATTATATCTAGTTAAATGACAATCTATAGTTCATTTATCTATTAATGTTGTAGACTATGTACACTACACTAGAATCAAACAGGGTTAATCAATCAATGGTCAAGGACCCTAACATACTTAAGAGATGTCCTAAATTCAAATACTAATTAGTATCTCAAAAAATTCACATGGTATCAAAATATTCTAAGATGTCTAAACATAAAATGTGACTTAATATGAGTGTTGCAAAATAAATCACACTTAAATTATAGAATAGTTAATAAATCAATAATAAAACACTCTAAATACATCAAAAATCCTAAACTTAAATTCTAATTAATTTTAAAAAATAACATGTATATTATATTTTACAAGATCCCTACAATCAAACTTTTAATAAGCTTGATCTTCAAGTTCATAACAAGTGAGATTATCTCAAGCTAAAGATGTAGCTAACATTATTAAAGCAACATTTCTCTCAACAAGACTAGGTTAACAGTATATCTACAACATAAGAACAATATTATGTTCTAAGAAAGATAAATTTTAAAGTGGTTGAGAATTAAAGCTCTGCAGAATCGGCATCATCTTCTACCACAGTGGCAATAGAAGGAGTTGGATTGCGAACGGAACAGTTGGTTCTGATCTCCCCATTGCTACCAGTCACTACACCCAGCTGACCCATTTTTACCATAGCTAGAGCAAATTTCTCAAAGAAGAGATCTTGATCTTCGGCAAAGTCTTTGACAATTTGCTTGGTGCGAGAGTCTGTGTAAAGATCTTGATCAGATGTGAAAAGGCCTTGTCGATGCTTCAGGTTCACATAATATGAGTTGTCAAATATGTCAGGTGAACGGATGTCCAATATAGTGGTGTTGGTGACGTTTGTGGTTGGACAGGTGACTTTCAATTCTTTGGCAAATACCTTGGCGAGAGTGGTGTCTTGTGTGGGGTATAGTCGTTCCTCAAATGATGCACAATGGCCTATTCCTATGGTGTGCCCACCTGTTTTCACCCAACGTTAAAATCAAAATCTAATTTATATATAGTTACAATGTACAAAATGGTATCTAAAATTAAAATAGATGCAAAATAGTTGAATTAAAAAATATTCTATACATTAAATTAGTGGTTTGTGGAGAACTCCCTCCTATTAAATTATAGATAGTTTTTATACATCTATTTAATTTATAATTCCTTATTTTTATTTTTATTTGTAGAAATGGTTAATTCTTATGTATAGTGATACGTTTTTTATTAAATAAAGTCAATATGTAATTTGATTATTAGGTGATTGACAAATAGCATTTGCAATTACATTGTTGTGATGCAATGGTGGGTTAAATCATAATTGTCACAGTGAACAAATAGTCAAGTCACATTTTGACTTCCCCACCTCCAAAAAGAAACAACCACAAACATTGTTTACAATTTTCCTAAGTGAAATTTGGTGGGCCATGTGTGTCGCATCAGTAAATCACCGCTAAATAATCATTAAAAATTTATATACACTAACTAATACATGATATTAAAAAAAATGAAATAATAGTTGGCATAAGTTTTCCATAGTCAATTTTCTCTTCCCAAGAATGCTTGTGGGACAAGGGGGGTGTATTTTTTGTACATAAAAAAAATACACACAATTTGTCCCAGGAGCATTCTTGCAAATAAAATAATATATAAATATGAAAAACATTCAATAACAAACAAGATATTGACTATTTGCTTTTAAATAAAATTGGTGGTATAGAGGACCTGAAAGAGCTACAAGATCAGTGGCATCAAGGCCTTTGGTAGCAAGAAAATCAATGAGGACTGAGGCGTTGGAGGTTGGTGCTGGAAGGTTTGCAAGCGTAACTGCTGTAGTGGCAAACTCTGGGTTATCCCTCCGCCCTAATGGCACTGTGTATTTTGGCCCTCCAGTCTGTTATACAAAACAATGATTGGACATTAGACATTTTCTTCAATGTATTATATAAATCTTAACAAAAACAAATATGAAAGATAATTATGAGTCACACTAAACCATTTAAACAACTTATAATAACCCCAAACCAGAGATGCAAGAAGAGGAACCCCAAAAGATACAGCTCTCTCAAAAATTAATTTAAAAACAGAAAATAGATCAAAATATATTAGACACGAAATTTTAACAGTTCATGAGAATAGTAATTTACAGTTTCTGGATTAAACTGCTTAAACAATTTTTACTTCACCATTATTTTGGATCATATTATAAGGGAAAAAAAAAAGAAAAAGAAAGATTTGGAACATTGATAAGTAAAAATTGACAGAACAATTTAATGCAGAAACTGCTTTGATTAATTAAATTACTTAAAATCATAATAATAAATTTACCTCTAAGACAGACTCCCGAGCTGCCAGAGCAGTAATATCTGCGCAGGACACGACGGAATCGCAGGCCTTATCCACATGCTCTTTAATGTCATTTATTATTTCAAAAGCTTTTTGCCGCAGAGTTAAATTTGGAACGGCGTCTTGCTCACTCGGCCCACTGGCTGATCCATCCAGCAGAACTGAAGCGTCACAGCCCTGTACAACACATTTCAACCTTTAACACCAAATCCAACAAACAAACAGACATAGCAAAACAAATAAATTACTTAAACCCCAACCTGAACAAAACAGTCATGAAAGTGAAGACGTAGCAACCCGGCGGCCTGAGTAATATCCTTCTTTAGGTAAAACTTGATCCGTTTCTTGACAATGGATTCCAGATTGGGGCAAGCGCTCTTATAAAACGTCCATGAAAGCCCACTTTCCAGAGGAACGTCTAAATCTAAAGGCTCGCCATACTCTGCTCCTGCACAAGCAAGCAAAACGGAAAGAGCGGAAAACAAACAGAGCACATTAAACTTCTCCATTGGAAAAAAAAAATACAAAGCTTGGATATCTGAGGGAAGAACAGTGTTGTGGGTATTTAACAACGGTGAGCATGTGAAAGTCACGTGCCGGCTGGGTTGAAAAAGTCAAGGTGAACCACTGCAGAGATCGGATTGCTCTCAACCTACCATTCAATAAAAACTCCATTCAAAGCAGCCCTACATGTGAAATGGCTTTTAGCTTCCTCGCCTAAACAACCGGCACGTGTTTAACGTTGTTAAAATAAAACAGTAAGGAATCCGAATTTTCAGTCCGATGTATCTATTGTTTGAAGTTCTTTTTAATGATCACGTGGTTTAATGATAAAATATATTTATATTATTTGAAATTATGGACTATTTATTATTTTAGTGTGTGAAAGATAATTTATTTAGTTGAAAAAGGAGGTTGAAAGTTTAATTTTGTCTTTTTTTGTTAATAATTAAATAATTGATATGTTGTTGTGTCAATTGTATTTTGGTCTAAAGTAACATGTCATCTGTCTCAATGGCACCGGTAGCAGAGTTGGCTTGGGCAGTGGGTTTGTTTCCCATTGGTCTCGGATTTAAGAGGTGGGACCACCAAAAAAAAAAACCATGTCATTTCTCTCTAAACAATTGACAATAGAAGATTTTGAACAATCATAAGATCAAAAATAACTTAGATTAGATGATATGTAAAATGTTAGCATTTAAAATATGTAGATTGTTATAAAATGATTAATAAAATAATATGGATTTAAATCGTTTCTTTAAATAAATTCATTGTTATTATTGTGAAGGTTGTAGATAAAATAAAAATTCAAACTGCTGACCTCTCTTTTGTCACTTCGCAACTTCAATGACTTGATTAAACATATATATTTTAACAATGTTAATTTATTTAAATAAATTTTAAATTATGAATGTTTAAACATTTCGTTTTTATTAATCAAAATTTATTGCATTTAATCTTTATAATCTATTGACTCATTTAAATAATCTACTAAAAGAAAGAGTCTTGCCGAGTAAAAAACTTAGTAACCCTGTGTTGCTTTCTCCACCGCCTTTAAAAGGTCATCATTCATATTTGAGTTGAAAATCCAGCCCAGTCGCTATTAAACGCGATTATTTTAATTAGAACTGAAGTTTCGAGGAAAACGAAAGCATCTTATTAATTAGAATTTAAAATGAAAATTACTCTTTCTACGAATAAAAAGATGAAACGTGTAAGGTGTAGATTCCTTCGAGAGCTGGTATACCATCCCTTTCAGGAGTTGTTTGAGCCTCTTTAGTCTTTATGATATTTAGTGTCGGCGTGACTACGGAGTCACATATCCACATATATATATCCTTGAGAAACCCAAAGAAAGCATGGGAATGATGAAGTGACACATTAACTCGTTCAATTTCACATGCTACCTAGTAAATGGGGAAATTTTATGATAGTTTAGTTATTTAAATGTCTTCGAAAATATAAATTGTTAATAAATAATAATTTATGTAAAATATTATGTATTAAATATTTTTATGAATTTTATTAATCATGTATATCAAATATGAAAAAAATATTAAAATATATTGTTATATAATTTAGATTAATTAAGTATTTTTAAAAGAAATATAATTATTGAAAATGTCAATAAATAATAAAAAATATAATAATCTAATATAAATCTTTAATATATAATTTACTTATATTTAAATTCAAAATTAATTTCTTGTATATCTTATATGTGTGTGTTTGTGTGTAATATTAGAAAATTATTATTATTATTAGTAGTAAATGCAAAAATCTTAAATTTACTTTAAGTTTCTAAATTCAAATTAAAAATATCAAGGATAATCTTGTTAAAGATATTCTAAAAATTTAAAACAATTTATATTCTAACTTTCAAAATATTATAAATTAATATATATTGTTATATAATCAATTATAAAATGATATATATTAATATCATAAATTAGAATACTATATTTTATTTATCTTTAATATATTTGTACAGTTTACTAATAATTTAAATTGTCATTGTAGAGAAAATTATTTCTAAGGATATGATTGGTAGGAGTTGTTGGTGTTCTGGATTTTTGGTTGTCTGGTTCTAGTTAGGGTTTTTGGATAGGTGGCTTGCTTGGTTTCTTTCAGGCACATTTATGGGGCCCTGTTTTCATTGTACTGTTGCTCTCATGCTATTAATACATTTTTACCCTCTTTATTAATAAAAAAAATATTGTCATATGTACGATTATATAAAAAAAATAGCAATTCAATCTTTATGGTCTAATAAGTTTTCAATTATAATATGCAATCTAAAATTCAAAAAATGGTCACATAGACTATTAAATTCCAATCGTGCTCATCCTCAATGTTTTTTTTGTTGATGTTGTAATGAATGTTCATTTCTACTCTCATGATGTAGTGTTGTGTCATTTGTAATATGTTAAGAGTGATTTTTAAAAATCAAAACATTGGCAATGGGCTCTCAGTTTGTTGATGAAGTTGAATGGTTCTAAATAAGCCTATTAGGGATCAAGTCTTGTTCAATGCAAGGCCTTGACATTATAAGGGATGAGGTTGAGATCGTGCATCAAACAAATCCTTGGCTCTTAGTCGAAGAAGTTTCAATTTAAAGACTTGTGCTCATGTATTTGATAGCTAAAAGTCATTTGTGGATGATACAAAATCCTTCATAAAAAAGAAATAGAATCAAAGCATTTGTTTAAGTTGGATTCACTAGTAAAGTGTAGTCCCTAACTTTCTCAATGTTGCTTCAAGTTTGAATGAGAGGCTTCCTAATAGTGGCCTTGTAATGTAAGAAAACACATGTTATATAATACATAATAATATAATAATATATTATTATTATACAATATATAATAATATATTATTATTATATAATATATAATAATACATTATTATATTATAATAACTATTATATATTATAATAATTATAATACATGGCTTGTTCTCTAATAAATTATAAATATATATCTATAACGAATATCCATTCTTTACAAGAAATGGATATTCGTTTTAGGAAGAATATTGTATATTTGTTCTATATAAGAAAAAATATCCATTTTTTGTATGTAATATCATATATCCATTTTGCTTTGGTGTTTACCATAGAAATTATAATTTTTACCAACCTGGAAGTAAAAAGTCAAACTTGATTTCCACGAATTTGCCTTCCTCAAGTCGCATTTTGTTTACATAGCCACTGCTTGGCCCCCCATGATCTTGCACTCACCTTGTAACAAGTAAAAGTTCTTAAAATAAAGGTGGAAAATTACTACTAATATATTTAAGTCGCAACATAAAAGTAGAAAATAATGCAAAAGGTATGTTTTTATATTATTCGATATATTGTTGATCAGTGTTTTGACACAATGCTCAACTTAAGTGAGACAAAATGTGTACTTCAACTCTCTTGAAAGGTGATCAATCTTTGAGAAGGAGATCAACAACTCAAATGTCTTTGTAACTAGGTCTTGGTCATCCATAAGATAACTTAGGAACGAGTGTATTCTTGGTCCAATGAAGGGCCTATTTTGGTATTGTAACTCTATTTCAAAATAGGTTAGGTATTTTCAAGTTAAAAAAAATTCAAGCATGCATTACCCATGGAATTATATTCCAAATTAACAATTTAACAATGGGTTCGTAACTAAAAATCTATAGATTTTCAAGTCAATGCTTAAATGTAAGTTCAAAATTCTTAAAACTAAATCTAATATTAAAGTAATAGAGAATGGGATTCAAATAGACCTAAACTTAGACTTTCATATTCCACATAATATTTAGATGAATAGACAAATATATAGAATAAAAAAATATTTCCTTGATCTATGCCTAAAGAAAACCACAACAATCGCATAAAAAGGTGCAATCTTCAAAGGAATTGGCCTCTTATAAAAATAACACACATTGACCACCCAATTTTTGGCATAAATAAAATAGATGCTTTCATAGATGATGCAATAAGGATGGCCATGATGATCAAACAAAGTGTTTTACCCTCAACAAAACACCAATACAATGAAACACACTAAAAATTCATCAAATATTTAATTTGTTTGCATGAAATAATAAATATCTACTTGGAGATTAAAATAATAAGTCTTTACTTCCTGAGGGTTATGCCCCATCGACCTAGTCAGGTCCCATTTTAAGACTGACTTTGGTGCATGTGTAGATGTTACTAGTCATCGAATCAACAAGTTTGATCTGGATCGCTCCCCACCAACCCCGCACGAATAAAATAATGGTTAAATAAAAGTCACGGGATCAGTGAGCATTGGACACGTGTCTCATTGCAGGTGTGGGGCCCAGTCTCCACTATCATGCATGACACTATGAGGCTTCAAATCGACGACTGAGAAGGAATGTTGGGAGTTAATCTCAGCCATTCCCCGCCAACCCCGCGTAGATAAAATAATGCTTTATTCAAAGTTATAGGATTAGCGAGCTTGTAACATGTGTATTTTTCTTATGCCGAGAAAACGATGTTGGAGCTCAGGGGTGGATGAGTTGGCATCTTGCTTGCGAGGTTTTTATTGGTTGAGGGATTATTAAGCAATGGCGACAAATTTTCAAATTTGATTGACCTAATCTAGGTCATTCAACGTGCCATTTCACTTGATGAGATCAACAATTGACATTCAAAACAAAAAATATGAGTTCACGATAGTCATTTTGCTTCACATGAGAAAGCATTAATGGATAAGGCCACATGCAAGATTACTCAATTCGATCCTGATGTGCATGAATGATTTCTCTTCTGTAATCATTAAGGTTGATAAATAAGTTTCACGAAGTCTTGGAGATTGACGGACGAGATTTGGAATCGAGAGAGGGGTTGTCAACTCGCTTGTGCAAACTCCCTTGGAACATTAATACATACATGCTCCAGTTGATCTATTTAGCAAAGATTTCTTCCTTGTTATTCTCACCATTTTTTACCTTCAAGTGTCGAGAATCTGAGTGTGAGTGTGTGGAGTTGTTCCTAGTAATTGCAAAGTTTGAGGTAGTTGTTCTTGGTGTCTCTGCCTTAGGGAGTTGATGAAATTACCTTGTTGAAGATGGATAAGCTAAGTGTGTCTATCAACCCTATCCGAAGGTCCAGGATACTTAATCTCCTTGAGTCTCAGAGTGAGGTTCCCAAAGATGAGAAAGATATGTCTAATGTTCCTATTACTGTAAAGAGAGAAACTCTTTAATTCCAAACATTGACAATTCCTTAAATAAATTCATTTATATTCCAAAGAAAATCAAAACTCCATTCATTAGATTACATAAAATCCAAAAGATTCCAAAATATCGACTTAAAGTCTACAATAAGATTCAATAATACATCCAATTACATTCATAAACATGTCATCTTTCACGACATTTAATAATACAAAAACATTATAAAAGAAATTTACAATTCAAGACTTAGACATTTTGTCGCCTTAAGTTCTACAATAATCATATAAGAAATAAATATAATACATATATGAAGAAATCTTCATGTTTTATCTTCAATCCAATAGTACATATCTTCAAACATGAAGAAGAGAACAAGGTTCAAGAAAAAAGAGAACAAGGTTTAGGCGCTTTTTCCGCCCAACCTTGAAGCTTACGCTTCCTCGGAATTCCTTAGTCATTCAAAGAATACCCGACCCTGCACAAATCGCTTAGCAAAAAGCAGTCGACAAGCAAGATGGAATATGGTGTGTGCCTAGTATAACTAGTAAATCCACAAGTATTTTCATTTTTCTAATTCATTTAAGAAACAAGCAAGTTCGATACTAGGGTATGGTAGAGAGTTATTTTCATTTCATCTATTTCAATGGTCCTTAAGTTACTTGGCCAAGTAAAATGTCATGCACGACAAATAATAGTAGTTTTGGAAAAGAAAAACTACGCTCTCTAAAAACCCATATTCGGCACCCGTCCCGAAAGGTAACTTTCCAAACACATATCATGCACATTCAATTATCAAGCATGGATGGTTTCATTCAAAATAAAATTATCTTTCACAAACACATGAATTGCACTTTTATATTCAAGCAAACATGGCTTTTAATACAATAATTTTATAGATTTAAATAGTAAATAACATAATGTTTATATTCAAAATAAATAAATTTAAGAAGGTGTATCTCAAGTATGTAACTAAGTACATATAAAACAAGAAACGAATAAATGAGCACACATTCTTACAGTTCATTTACTCATATAATTTAACTATACTTCAATATAATATTTGTCTAGTTCGTTTCATTTCAAAGTAATTATATATTTTTAATTTTACTTTCTTTTCTTTTATGTTTTTCATATTTCCATTAAAATATTATCTTTGCACAAACATAAACACCTCACATTTACACTTTGATTTTGTAACAATTTAATATCAATCCTAAACAATTGTCAAATTTCACTCAAGTTTTTCAAGCATATTTAAATACACAAAAATATTTAATCTTATCATTCTGGAAAATATTCAGCAATTTTATTCTGTGATATTTTAATAATTTCATGTTCTTTTCTGGTAATTTCCAATTTTATTCTGTGATATTTTAATAATTTCATGTTCTTTTCTGGTAATTTCCAATTTTTTGTCTGTACAAATAATGAATATAGTTTTCGTTTGGAGGTTTTTTTTTCTATCTAAAAACATATAGTTTTTTGTGTGCATCTTTTCAATTTACTAAAACATAATTCTCTAAATAAGAAATCTATTGTTTCTTAATAGTTTTATGTTCAAGTTTGTTCTATAATTTTCTGAAAATCCAGTCTGGTGTTTGATCTTTCTTCTAAATTTGATAAAAACAGTGACATGTTTTCATTTGATAAAATATATGAATAAACAAAAAAATGATTAAAATTAAACATACTAAGATTGTGAATTTGGTAATTAATGTTCTCATTGAATCTGTGTGACAATTTTTTGTTGCTCTGTGTCGTCTAAATCTAGTGATGTTTATTTGTTTCCTCTGTAAATTTTCTCCTGTAGTTGTTCTTGTTGTTCTTCTTTCTCTCTTCTCTTAAATTTCTTTTTGTTCAGAATTTCTCTCTTCTCTCTGACCAAGCCTCCCCTCTCTACTTCTGCTTGTGTATGAAGGATGGAGGCAGATCTATGTTCTCCTATTCTTCTTCCCTGTCGGTTGTGTCCCTCCTCTGCTTATGGCGCATTTGATACATCAATCTATTACCCTACTTCCTTCCACACACATGGGGTATGTTCTTATATTTTATATCCTCCAAATCCCTCTCCCTTCTTGCTGGCCACACCTGGGAGATTAGGTGAATGAAAATAAAATAAAAACCAAAGACTATTCTCCCTTGCGTATGAGATAAGCAACCTTCTAGACAAAGCAACTCTCCTTCCTTCTGGCCGCACGCTCTTTGTCCTTGCACTCATGTACATGGGTATGTAGTATTCATAACAAAAACCACACTCTCCTCCCTCTTCTTTGGCCTGTGTGTGTCACCTCTTTGTCCTTTTTCAATCGCTCATGATGGAGATAAGTATATATTTTGTTCTTCCTTCCCACTTCTGCATTAATTATGTAGTATTAAAAAAAAAAATTTGTCCAGCTATCTCCAAAAAAAATGAATTTACTCTTATTGTCCTTCAATTCATGCAAATGGGTGAAGTTATCATTGAAATTAGATCCAAAAAATAATGCTTTGATCTCCAGCAATCGGCCATAACTCCAAGTTCCTCTATTTGATTGCATGCAAAATTAATTGAGAAGAGATTGTTTTCTATTTGTTTACTGTTGTTCTCTTTTCAATTCGAATTTCCATTTTCAAACGTATTTATGTTTTCTTGTTGTTGTAAATAACTAATTTTGATATTTATCTATTTCTTCAAATATATATATCAATATATGGATATTCTTTAATATTTATATTTTCACAATTAAAATTTTATTCCCCTAATTTAAAATAAAACGCATTATTATTTTCAACTGAAAATAAAAGATTTACATAAAGAAGTAATTCTTTGAGTAAAATCAATTTTCTCATAAAAGAAATCAAATTGCCATTTCAAAACAAGCATATTCTTTTTCACATAAATTTAAGCAATCGTGTAAACTTTTTTTAAAAATTCCAAACATAATCATCAAGAAAACACATTAATAAATACTAAGTGGTGTGTGAGATTCCATCATCCTCATTAACGTCTAATGGCTAAAATGACTCTACCTGATCAATATTCTCGCCCTCATTCTCGTTCACCTGTTCTTGCATTCACTTACACTCAAATTTTCATCAGCAATGACAAACCCTGAATCTCATAATAACGAATTTCAAATCATTTCATTTGCATTTAAATTTCAATTTCACTTTCAATTTAAATAATCATCTAACATAACATGCAAATCTCATTATTAAAAATTTTATTTAAATAAATGACAAAAATCAGTACGTGACATCCTTCCCCTCTTGGAAGAGACATCATCTCGATGTCTTATTAATCAATCAATAAGCACGGTATCTCAATCAGTAAAACATAGTATCTCAATCATAATGAAATAATAACTAACGACATAGTTCTCAAAACATAAGCATAAATAATTCATAGTAGCATCCACGCTATCCAAGTTCACAATGAATCAAAACCAGAGTATCAAGTATCTCCCATTAAGCAAATACTAATCTAAGAAAGCAAATGAGGAAAATTATGGTCAATCATCTCAGAATCCTCCCATGTAGCACTATCCTCAGTATACTGGTCCCACTAGACCTTGTACTAAGTACTATCCTTGTTACGCCTGTCTAGGATTCAAATGGGCTCCACTAGCTCACCACCCCTGGATCCTGTACATGTAATGAATGCCAATCAAGTATATGAGATGTATCAAGATGGTATGGTTTCAACAAAGAAACATGGAATACATTATGGAGTCGAGCTAGAGTAGGTGGTAACATTAGTCTATAAGCAACTAGATTAATGACTTCCTGTACATCAAAGGGTCCCACAAATCTCAGAGCCAACTTTGATGATTTCCCAAATGAGATAGAGCTCTTATGAGGCTTAACCCTCAAAAAGACTTTATCTCCCGCAGCAAACTGTCTGAAAGTCTTGTTTCTATCAGCATAGCTCTTTTGTCTATCAGTTGCTTCCTTCAACCTACTCTTGATCAACTTCATTTGCTCATCCATTTCCTTGAGCATATCCAAACCAATGATGATCCTATCTTCCATCCTATCCCAACTAATGGGTGTGCGATATTTTTGTCCATAAAGTGCCTCAAAAGGTGCCATACCCAACGACGCATGGAATGAGTTGTTGTAAGCAAACTCAACCAATGGAAAATATTCCTCCCACTTGTACTATTGATCCATGTAGTACATCCTTAGTAGATCCTCAACAACCTGATTGACCCTTTATGTTTGGCCATCAGTTTGTGGGTGATATGCAAAACTAAAATTCAATTTAGTTCCTAAAGTTGCATTTAGTGTTGTCCAAAACCTAGATGTCATCCTAGTATCCCTATCTAAAATAATGGTCTCTGGTACACCATGCAATCAAAATATATCTTGCACAAATTTCTTTGCAAGTGTCAATTATCCATCTTTTAGATTCCTAGGTATGAAATGTGAAACCTTCGTTAGCTTATCAACGACTACTAAGATGGTATCATACCTATTCCTGCTCAAAGGTAATCCTTGGATAAAATCCATACTAATTACTTGCCACTTATACTCAGGTATATTGTGGGGATACAAAAGTCTTGCTAGATGCACATGCTCAGCCTTGACTCGCTGACATTCCAAACATCTAGCCACATACTCCATAACATCTTTCTTGAGCTTAGGCCAAAAATACAAAGTCTTCAACTTTGCTACCATCTTCATAACTCCTGGATGCCCTGAGTAAGGTGCATCATGTACTTCCTCAAGAATCAACCTCCTCAAGTCTCCACCCTCAGGGATATACATCCTTCCTTGATATCTCAAAATAACATCATTCTCCTCCATCACATATCCATCAAATCTATGATCTAAATGATCTGCCTCTAAGGCTTGCTTGACCCTTTCATAATGCTCATCTGCTAGAAGATGATGCAACACTTGTTGTCTCAAATTTGACCTTGTGTTCAGCATAGCAGAGCGATGTCTTCTCCTGCTAAGAGCATCTGCAACTCTGTTTTCCTTTCCCTTGATATACTCAATACCAAAATCATACTCACTTAGGAACTCAAGCCACCTCCTCTATCTCGCATTGAGGTTAGGCTTTGTAAAAATGTACTTAATTCCTAAATGATTTGTCTTTAGTTCAAATGGTTTCCCTAGGAGATAATGTCTCCACATCTACAATGCATGAACAATAGCTGCAAGCTCAAGATCATGTGGTGCATAATTCAATTCATATTGTTTCAGTTTTCTGGAGTCATACGCAACCACTTTCCCTTCCTGCATCAACACAGCTCCTACACCTTCACCTAAAGCATCTGTAATCACTATGAAGTGTCCATTAGGATCTGGTATAGTCAACACTAGTGTCGATGTCAAAATTTGTTTTAGAAATTGAAATGCCTCCTCGCACTTCTCAGTCCACTCAAATTTCCTTCCCTTCTTCTGAAGAGAAGTAATAGGTGTTGCTATCGTGGAAAATCCTTCCACATATTTCCTGTAATACCCTACGAGCCCCATGAAACTACGAAATTCAATAACACCTACGGTGTTGGCCATTCCACTATTGGGTTGATGCAAGAAGTTGGGTCCACAAAAAGCTCAAAAAGTGGAAGTGTTTTTGCTGTTTTTCAGAATTTGTCACACTTGAACTGAAAATTTGAGGCACTTACACAATGAATTTTTAAAAAAGTCAGTAATATGAAATTTAGAGATTTCAATCTAGTTTATAAATATGTAAATTATTCAAATACCCAGATTGTAGAAACTAAATTTTGATAAAGATCTATAAAAACCACTTTTTAAAAGTCCCTATTTTTTTACCATACCATGCACGTGTACGGACAACACTTTTTGAATCAAATAAAAGTATTTTACTAATTCCTTTTGGGGAAAGAGAGATAACAACATGAAGATTGATGAAGAATTTTTTTTGTAATTTTTTGTTGAATATTTTTTTTTTATTTAATTTTTATTGGCCTTAATTGTTGTTTTTAAAAATCAACGTGTACGGACAACATAATTTGACCTAAACTAAACTTTTTTTGAATTTCTTTTTTTTCATTGTGTAAAGAATTGTCTAAAGAGTGATGTCATATAATTTTTTTTCTAAAAACTTTAACCAAAAAAAAGTTATTAAAAAACAAAAAAAGTTTGATATTTCAGGTTTAATGACTAGTTTGCTTTGAAATTAATTAAAAAATGGAAAATATAATCCAATCTTAATAAAAATTATATATTTAAAAACTAGACATCATGTTCTGTAATGGGTTTTAATTTTATAGATTGATTCAGAAAAAAAATTCATCAACCATATTGTCAAAGTTGAACATTCTTCTTCAATCTGCCTTAGTTTTTTAGTTGCAGGTCAAAGGCTAAGGCTCGGATTGCCAAAGCTTTCCCAAACCTAAAACCAAGTCTCCAGGCGGGTTGGGAAACAAATTTTTTAATAACACATACGCATTATTGAAACAAAACGCATACGCGTTATGTTTTTACCCGTCGAGTAAAGGAAACGCGTACACGTTTCTAATATATCCGTTTATCCTGATTTGACATTTTCTGATACAATACGGTTTTCCTGCAACATTCTTTTTCTGCAGTACGGCCCGCAAGTTCGATTTTCTGCATTTTTTATTACAAATTTGTCTTGTGCAGGGCATATTCTATTGCAAATTGGTTGAAAAGTCAAGTGCAGGTTGAATTTTCTAAAGTGGAATCAAGTACAAGAATAATTTACAAGAAGATTCAAAAAAAAGATTTTGGATGTATTCATGATATTTTTGTGTACTTCAAAGTTCAAAGAAGAAAGGATCTTCATAGTACAAAGTGTTATTTGAATATTTGAAGGAGATAAAAATTTGAAAATTGGTTACAAGTAAATCATTTGTTTTTTCATCAAAAAGGGTTTTGTAACCATGGGATCAAAACAAAGACAAAGAAAAAAGTGTAGAATGTCAATGACACCCGAAGAAATTCAAGCAAATAAAGATATGGAGGCAAAAAGACAAAAGGATAGAAGAGAAAGAATTCGTCAAATGAAAAATTTGGAAGCATCTACTTCAATGAATGTTGAAGAGAAAGTCATGAATGATGAAATGAATGTAGATGATGCAAATGTGGAGATGGTGAATATAGAAGAAAATACAATTATGGAGAGAAACTCAACTATGTCTTCAACTACAACTTTGAATGATATGGAAACAATACATATGCAAACAACTTCGGGTATGTCTTCAAATCCACCTCCCAATGATATGGAAAATGCACCTATTCAAACAATCTCTCCAGGTATTCTTTTAAACCCAAGTCTTGATAATATTGATTTTGCTTGTTTAGATGAAGCTGGATACACCATTGATGATATCAATAATTATAGGGTTGAAAGAATGCAAAAACAAAAAAATGATGAAAATATATCTTATGAGAATGCAAATGCTAATCAAATCCCTCATATTGATGAAAATGAGAATGAAATCTTTTTTACTTTTGAAAATGAAAATGGAACCCCTTGTGTGAATGAAAATGAAACCCCTTGTATGGATGAAGATGAAAATGTTTTTTTTACAATTGAAAAAGATGTGTTAGATAACCTTCGTGGTAAAGTTTCTTGGAGACAAATTAGAACTTATGGAAATAAAATATATAAAATGTTTTTTTATAGAAAGAAATTAGGATTCCAATGTCAACTCATGGTGCAATTGATGAGAATGTGGAAAATGAGAAAAGTGATGAAAAAATTAGGTATTTTTGTAAAATCAAAAAAGAAAGATGATTCAGTAGAACAAGTCATTTCTAGTGTTGCTAATGCTATTGATTTTATAGGTAAGAAAAGTCGATCTAAAGATAAAAATGTGGCTTGTCGTGCAATAACAACTGCTTTAGTTGATAAAGCAACTTCAAATAAAAGAATGTTAAGTAGGATTAGTAAATGTATAAAAGTAAATCCCAAAACTTTGATTAGAGCTACTAAAAGAAGAGAAAATATTGAAAATGATCCAATTAATCAATGTTGGAGTTTTAGTGGTAGACTCCCAAGATCAGACATGAAATTAACTAATGAAATTAAATCTTTAATCAATAAATTTTGGCATGATAATACAAGAGTATCACCTAGCATTAGAGATGTCTTAAAATTAAGGGTGGGTTCCAAAATTCGTGTACCTCATCCAAAGCATCTCTTAGATATGACTCAAATTGAATTATATAAAAAAAATTTAGATGCTTCAATCTTACCATTGAATATTAAAATAAGTCAAAGATCATTCGAAAAGTGTAAACCTTGGTATGTTAGAATTAATAAGCAACGAATCTCTTGTTGTTGTAAGACTCATGTACAATTTCGTTATTATTATGATAGTTTTTGATATATACAATGCACTTTGCATGTTAACCAAATTATGCAGGACATTTTTGGTATTAATATGCCACCTGAAAGAATCAAAGATTTTATATCAGGTTTGTTTTGCGAACCCTCTAACGGAAACTTATTTTATTTAAAATCATGTATTTCTAGAGAATGTGATAAATGTGCCAACTTTTCATTATTAGGTGAATGTATGCATGAAAGTAGTTTAAATGAATTTGGACAACAATTAGTAGATGTAAAAAGATTCAAAAATGTTGAGTATTCTTTAAAAGATGGAAAAACTGGAAAACGTTGTGAGCTAATTATGGAAAAAAATATTGTGCATGCATTTATTAAAGAATTTAAAGATAAGATTGTACCTAAATATGTTCAACACTCTCAGTATGCTCATTGGCTTGATAATCAATTTCATTTATGTAAAAACACATTCCCAATTGGAACTATATTGTCGGTTGTTGATTTTGCAAAAAATTATACTCTTGCTCCACAAGAAGAAATTCAATCACAGTATTATAATTCAGTGCAAGTATCTATTTTTGTTCATATTGTTTATAGACATGCAGATGATAGTAGAGAAGATAATAGAAATTTTTTGAGAGAGTACCATTTTTATGTAAGTGATAATCGATTACATTCATCTGAGTTTGTTCAATATTGTTTTGATATATTTTACAAAAATTTAAAAGAAAGAGGAATTCAATTGCTAGAACATCTCATATGGTCAGATAATTGCATGGGTCAATTCAAAAATGCTAGGATGTTTTATTGGTTATGTAGAGTTCAAAAGGGAAATAATATTCAGCACATATGGAGTTTTTTTGAAGCCGGTCATCGTAAGGGAGAACACGATGGAGCAGGTGCATGTGTGAAAAGAGCTCTTGCTAGAGAGCAACTAAAATTTGAGGATGTTACAAAATTTAGAGATGCACGTGCAATTGTAGATTGGTGCAATACCATATTATCTACAAGAGTAAGTGAGAGCTCAATAATTCACCGCTTCTTTTGGTTAGTTGAAGAAAATGATATTTGTTCTCGACAAGATTGTGAAACGATTAATGGATCTGCAAAATGGCATTCATTTAAGAGTTCGAATGCAAACACATGGACAATATGGACAAGGGAGTTGGCATGCTTTTGTCAATTTTTTATTGCAGGTGATTGGGAGGCTTGTGAAAATATGGAATGGGTTGAACAATGGCAACAAAGAGCCTTAACACCTACATCGACACATGTTCAACATGGAACAATAATTGAAGATAATCAAGCATTCGCATCAGATGATTATGACTGTGTTTTTGATCTTGTACAAGAAGGTACATTATTTATTAAGATGAATTTTATATGTATGCATGTTTATATACATGAATTAAATATAAGTCATGCTCTTTATTGAATTTTTTATCTATTTTTGTAGGACATGTGTATGCTGTTGTTGCACCCGAGGGGAATGAAGAGGAGACAAAGTACTGGTTGGCTAGATGTGTTGAGAGAAAATATAAGTTGGTACATCCTAGAGTGGATGATGATAACTTTGAGTATCCAACTGGTTCAATCATTGTTGTTGGCACCTGGCTTCGAAAATATTTGATAAGAAAGAATGGCTTGCCTGCATTTGAAGATTATGAAAGACACAAGAAGATTATACATTATTCACATTTTATTTTGGCAACCAATATAAAACTAGTTAGATATCATGGGAGGCCTACTAATAAAGTTTTATGGACACTTTCAATGGATGATCATGAGACAATCATAGATGCATTACAAAAAAGAGAGGATGTGGATGGTACAACAGAGTAAATAAATATTGGTAAGTATATCTAGTTGTATGTATATATTTAATTGATATATATATTTGTCTTTAAATTCATTTCCTTATTAAAGTTTTATATCATTTTTTGTTTCAGGTCTCCCTTGATACAAAAAAGAGAGGAGATGCACTCTTATTACAATGGAATTCGAATCTATAGACAGGTAACTATATATAGTTGTAGATACATTTAGTTGAGAGTATAAATATAAAACTAAATTTAACTCATTGTCATTTTATAAAAAGTTTATAATTTATTTCATATCCCCTTAAGCCATCCTCGTATGTGCCATTAATCCATCCGCTTGCATCCCCTTTAAGTCTCTCTATTAATTCCCCTTAATTCATTCTATTAGGACCCCTTAATCCATATCCTTGTATATCTATCCTTAATCCATCCTCTTGCATCCCCTTAAGTCACTCTCTCAACACCCCTTAAGACATCCCCTTATCCCCTTAGGTCACATGGTTTAGGGTTTAGGGTTTCTAGGGTTCATGAGATGCTTAGAATAACAAATTTATATGGATTAATGGTTTAGGGTTGATCTCCTAGGATTTAGGTCACATGGTTTAGGGTTTAGGGTTTCTAGGGTTCATGTGATGCTTAGAATAACAAATTTATATGGATTAATGGTTTAGGGTTGATCTCCTAGGATTTAGGTCACGTGGTTTAGGGTTTAGGGTTTCTAGGGTTCATGTGATGCTTAGAATAACAAATTTATATGGATTAATGGTTTAGGGTTGATCTCCTAGGATTTAGGTCATGGTTTAGGGTTTAGGGTTTCTAGGGTTCATGTGATGCTTAGAATAACAAATTTATATGGATTAATGGTTTAGGGTTGATCTCCTAGGATTTAGGTCACGTGGTTTAGGGTTTAGGGTTTCTAGGGTTCATGTGATGCTTAGAATAACAAATTTATATGGATTAATGGTTTAGGGTTGATCTCCTAGGATTTAGGTCACGTGGTTTAGGGTTTAGGGTTTCTAGGGTTCATGTGATGCTTAGAATAATAAATTTATATGGATTAATGGTTTAGGGTTGATCTCCTAGGATTTAGGTCACGTGGTTTAGGGTTTAGGGTTTCTAGGGTTCATGTGATGCTTAGAATAACAAATTTATATGGATTAATGGTTTAGGGTTGATCTCCTAGGATTTAGGTCACGTGGTTTAGGGTTTAGGGTTTCTAGGGTTCATGTGATGCTTAGAATAACAAATTTATATGGATTAATGGTTTAGCGTTGATCTCCTAGGATTTAGGTCACGTGGTTTAGGGTTTAGGGTTAAGGGTTTAGGACCCTTAAGTCATATCCTCTTACATGTACCCTTATTCCACAATCTTGCATCCCTTAAGTCACTCGCATAATTCCCCTTAAGCCATTCTCATAGGACCCATTAAGCCATACCTTAGGGTTCATGACATGCATCCCATTCATCCATCCTATGGAAAACATCATTTGAATTTTTATGAAATTTATAAGATCCAATTTTGTAACTTTTACTATATATTTACTTAAATGAATCAAAAAAATTATAGAACTACTTACAGTTTACATTAATTATTTTTGCAGGTTCTCATCAAGTCGGTCTACCATGCGATTGTCACTGAAAAATTATTTTATCAAGAGACTATGTAAATATCAATTTTTGGTCTTCACGTAAAAATTGATAAGCTAAATAATTGGATATACATGTGCACACATATATGTTTCATCATGTTGTATAGTTGTATGATTTTCAATTAACTTATTAGTAGCATTTTAAAAATCTCATTCCAATTTTATAGATTATACATTTCATGTAATTGTTCAAATATTTTATAGAATTGGTAAATAGTTAAAATTACGCGAGCTCTTAATTTATTATGAATATAATCTAAACTATTTAAGGAATATTTAAATTTATCACCTTTAACCATGTGATAAATTATATATTTATGAAATTTGATTGTAGAGATAAGAATTTATATCTAGTGCATGTGTTACTTGAAAATTAGATAAAATATCTAGATCTACATATACATATGAGTGCATATAATCATCAAAATGAACATAACATGATCATGATTGACTACATATATATAATCATCACATTAAAGTCATCTAATATAAATAAACAAAAATATGTATATGTCAAGTCCAACACATAAAAGTTTAAATAAAACTAGAGATGTCTGGTCTATTTAAAATTTAAAACCATTTAACTATCAAGCTGATCAGTCAAATCAAGTCTCCTCTTTGTTCTAGGTCGATTAGATGTACCTGCATCATGCTGTAAAAGAGTACAAGTAACTTGAAATTAGATTTAAATTTATTTATAAATTTTGATATAATTAAACATATTTAAACCTGACAAAATACAAACTTTTGGATAAAAAAAAATTAATTAATTAAATATCTAGTAAATACAATAAAAATGATTTTTAAGACATGAATAATTTACCATATGATCATGTGGATCTACTGGAACATTTTGTTCAATGGGTAGCATAACTGTCACTTGAGAAGATTCAAATGCCTGATCTACTATATCCTGCATATTCATATAAAGCAATCAATATGTTAAAACCTCAATATATATATATATTTAAAAGATCCGTAAAAATTGTTTAGGATATTTAGTAAAGTTTACAACCTTGAATGATATGACCTCAAGATCACGCACCTGAGATTGCCCATGCATAAATGCTGACGATGTCTCAGGTGCACCTGCAATGGGTGTCTCATGAAATGCCTGCATATATATGTACAACAATTTGTATAGATCATTCACGCATGTGTATGTAAATGTAAAAATTAAATTAGATCTATGATGTGTATTTAATTCAAACTTAACAAACTTTTTGAAAGAACGCACCTGAGCTGATGATGACTCAGGAGCGCTCACCACAACTTGTGCTTGGTCAGCACTAGGCATGCTCATCTGACCTCCCTGCATCTAGATATAATATATATCAATCACACATCATGTGTAAACATTCAAAATAAATTAGATATATATATCCACACAAACTAAATTTAATATATATTGGTTTAAGTACCTGACCAAAAGGTGAGCCCATATCTACAACACTCGACATATAGACATGATCATTTTGAGTTTCAGGCATTGTCTGATCATGCGTCTACACCAAACACTTATTGAATTAATATTGTATTATATATATAATTTGATGTTATTATTTAAACATGAATTTTGCACATTCCAAAAAAATATATTAAGTTCAAAAGATGAACATACCTGTGTAAGATGATGCTCAGAATATAGTAAATCCATAAATGACTCTGTCTCAGACGCAGGTGGGTCACCTGAAGTGGATGCCTGAGTATTCCTATTGCTAGAGCCTCCATGCTCTCTATTGACCACTTCAGCCGCCGTGTGTGAAGTCTGATGAGTGAGATGTCCTGAAAGTGAACTCAATGCTCCTAATGTCGATAGCATGGTTTACTACTGAAATGCAACAGAAACACTAGGAGAAGCGGGAGGAACAATAGGAGCAATTGGAGCACGTCGTTGAGGATCAACATGTGCTCCTAATCTATGTTGGGGCATGCCACGCCCAACTCCCTGAAATGACCTCATATCAAAATAGTTGGGTTTTAAACCCAACTCAAACTCTGCCCATAATTTCCAAAAAGTATAGGGGCACCTCAAAATTGCCATGTGGTGGAGTATCAAACACCATCCACCATCTATCCCAAAAATGTGCAACTATTATCAAGGGGTGCCTACACCATAAAATTGAAATTCATTTTTTGGAGGGTGGAATTGGTTGGCTAGTTTGGGGGTTAAAATAATACTGGCACAGGGCTTCTTTGGTATTTTTAAGGTCATTAATTTCTTTATAAGACAATCCATCTGCATAGAATTGTCTCCTCTCGTCTCTCCATTGATGGAACCTATCTAGGTCCGCATCAATAGATCGAACAGAATTGACAATAATTTGCATCGTAGATGCAAACCGTGAGAGATGGGAGGGAATTCTAGGCTCATTTTTTATCAGATCTATATTTTCTTGAATGACCGTAAGATTTTCCCTAATGCTCTCTCTCAACTGATCCTGGTCTACTATAGGGAGTGGGGGGTTAGGAGGTGGAGGGTTTGGAGGAATGGGGTTTTCTGGTGGTGGTGGGTTAGGATCTATGGGATCTACAGGAATATGTGGTTCAGGCATAAAATCCTCAATGCTAAATAGTGGATCCATGTGAATGTACAACCAAATGGCAACTGCACATGTTAAACAATTAAAAAATATATATCAACAAACTAATTAAATAATGTAGACAATTTGAAAGAACTATTTAAAAATCACATTGAACATGCACAAATCCAAAATGCAATTCATTTGAAGACCATTCGATTTATCATTAAAAAATCCATAATGTTCATTAAAAATCCATAGCATGTACACATTAAAGTTTATAATTTAAGTTTGTACAAGTTTTGAAATTTTCAAATTTGTGGTTTACAATTTGAGTTTTGGGTAAGGGTTTGTGTTCATATTTTAGAATGTAGGGTTTAGTGTCTATGTATATTAGAATAATGTAATAACCATTAAGATCTAGAAATTAAAAAAATTGGTTATAAGGATACATTTAAACATATTAAGGATACATTTAAACATATAATAATAGAAACATAGGAATCATGGTACATTTGAAAAGGGGAAATGATAATAGGAGTTACCATAGAACACAAAATATTGTTCATATGAGAGACATAAAAGGTATGAGAATTAAATATTATTTTAATAATAAATTATTAAACAATAGTATACTACATGAAACTTAAAGGATGCAAATAAATTAAAATTATAGTGATTAAAAGTAATAATTAAATGCAAAAAATAAGGAATCCAAACTACCAATTCGGTAGGGTCAAATCCAAGAAAGTTTGCAACCCAATCCTTCACCAATTATAGAATTTAGAGTTATACATTTTAATTTCTTGATTTTCTTAAATTTTGAGTAATAATAATGAAGGAAAATCTATAAGTTGATGTTCTAGGACCCCCTTTGACAAAATGGTAACAATCGACCTAGATTATGTTGAATCAAGAGTGAAGGAAATGAAAATTCAATATGTTATGACTAAAAGTCTATGGTTGTTATAACAAATTGAGGGAAATGCATTGTCTTGTGATACCTCACAATTATCTCTACTAAAAATAAACTTTGTTGATCACACCTAAAGACCCCATTGTTATATAAGTTTGTAAATAAACTCTTTCAAAACTAAGATTGTGAGAAACAAAAATTGAAGAAATAAGACTAAAACCCTATGTGTTTTAAAAAGTTCCACTAGTATTCAAGATTTTTAAATCCTTATGAAACCATAAAAAACCTTAGGTACCTAAGTACGGGGATTCAGTTCAAAACGACATTGCTAATAGATTTATTTTTCAAGTTTAAGATAAAAAATTTAATCGATATAGATGAAGAATTTTTTAAAATACGATTTCATCTAGGGATATGTTGCCTTATATTAGAATTTTTATCACACTAATTTTAATTTGAACCATAGATGGGCTAATTATAACTTGAACCCTAATGTATTCTAACTTGAACTCTAACCCTAATTATAATTAAATCAGGTATCATAACCTTAGTTGAACACTAACCCTAAATGCATATAAACTTTTTAATCATAAACCTAATTAAATATTTATTGAATGTTTAACTCTCACCAAAATTACAACCATTTAACCCTAGACTCTTAATTTAATTTTTACCCCAACCCTAGAACCCTACACCAATTGACGGGGCTAATTCTAACTCCAACCCTAACCTGCATCTTAAATTTTAATTCATAATTTCATAATCCTAACCCTAACCCTAATAAAAATATAACCCTAACTCTAAACCTAGTTGAATACAAACCCTAACCTCAACCCTTACCCGAATATTTATCTTAGAACCCTAACCCTAGAATGAATTTTAACCCTAGAAGCAGGTAATTGAATTCTTTAATATTAAACAAGTAAACCTAATCATAACCCTAATTGTAATTTTGAAATCTAACTATACAATATATATTAAAGTTTAAGCCAAACCCTAATTGTACCCTAGATTTAACCTAATTTTAACCTACAAATAGGGTTTTAGTTTATGTTACGTTTTCTAGGGTTTTAGTTTACGTAAATTCTAGGGTTTTAGTTTACGTTACGTTTTCTAGGGTTTTAGTTTATGGTTTTCTAGGGTTTTAGTTTACGTTTTCTAGGTTTTAGTTTATGTTTTCTAGGGTTTTAGTTTACGTTTTCTAAGGTTTTAGTTTATGTTTTCTAGGGTTTTAGTTTACATTTTCTAAGGTTTTAGTTTATGTTTTCTAGGGTTTTAGTTTACGTTTTCTAAGGTTTTAGTTTATGTTTTCTAGGGTTTTAGTTTACGTTACGTTTTCTAGGGTTTTAGTTTACGTTTTCTAGGGTTTAGGTCCAAAGATTAACGGTCTGAGTAAATTAGTTTTTTAGAACCTACAGTTTAGGGTTTCAAATATCAAAACTAAATGTGTCAAATTTAGGTTTTCAATTTAAAATTTTATGTTGTTTGTTTCATTGATGTTTTCGGTTAATTAAATGCAATTTAAAAACTATTAAATATTAAATTAAAACAAACTAAACAAAAATAACTAAATAACAATTATAAAACAAAAATAACTAAATAGCAATTATAATGCAAAAATATTGTAGAATTCAACCAACCTGGAGGTCGCTGAGGTCAGGTGTGTCAATGGGAGGAGGTGAGAGTGAAAATTTGGCAGATTCCGACCGTCCAAAACGCGTATGCGATCTGCTTCTTCTTGTCCTGGTGCTCTGAACTCGACTGTGAAAATGACTTTCACAATCACTTATTTAAAAAAATAAATAGTCTTTAGAAAAGCGTACGCGTTTCAAATTGCGTACGCATTTTAGGTTTGTATCCCGAACCGTAACGCGTACGCAATACTAATTTAGGATTGCGTATGCGATACATAACGCGTATGAGTTTTGTGCGAGAATTTTTTTTTCATTCGAAACTTCCCCTCTTCGTGGACCCAACTTCTTGCACCAACCCTATTGCTTCTATCTTTGCAGGATCAACTGAGATTCCCTCAATATATATGATGTGGCCCAAGTAGTGAACCTTCTTCTGAAAGAAAGTACACTATTAAAACTTACCAAAAAGCTTTCGATCTCTTAGTCATTGCAAGACTATCCTCAAGTGCTTCTCATGCTCCTCTTCTGTCTTAGAGTAAATCAAAATATCATCTATGAATATAAGCACAAAATCATCTGAACAATCTCTAAAGATACTGTTCATAAGATTCATGAATGTCATTGGGGCATTCGTTAGACCAAAAGGTACCACTGTGAACTCATAATGTCCATATCGAGTTCATAAGGCTGTCTTTGGAATATCCTCCTCCTTGATCCTTAGTTGGTGGTAACCTAATCTAAGATCAATCATAGAAAACACTGTGGCCCCTTTCATCTGATCAAATAACTCATCTATCCTAGGTAAAGGATGCCTATTCTTAATGGTAACCTTGTTCAAAATTTTGTAATCAATACATAATCTCAAGGTCCCATCCTTCTTCTTCACGAAGATTATCAATACACCCCAAGGAGATACACTAGGTCTAATAAATCCTTGCTTCAGTAACTCCTGCAATTGAGCCTTCATCTCATATAACTCTGTAGTAATCATTTTGTATGGAGCCTTGGATTGAGACTCAGTTTTAGGTAAATTTTCAATCGAGAAATCAAATTCTCTCTTCAGTGGTAACTCAATAAGTTCTTTAGGAAAGATACCCAAGAACTCCTTGAGAACTGGATAGACCTCTGGACTTTGCTGGACATTATCCAAGTCACTCACCAATATAGCATATATGGAACATCCTTTCCGATGTACTTTCTTTAACTGCATGGTTGAGATATGTCTCAACTCAAGAGGCTCTTGAGATCCAAAAATCTCAACTAGATGTCCAAAATCATCAAGACAACTCACAATCCTATCCTCACAGTTCACTATATCTTTATGCTCAGTTAACCAATTGATCCCTAGGATCACATCATATGACCCCAATGGTTCTATATATAGGTTAACTTGGGTTTGGAAATTAGATAGCTCTAAATTGTTGCAAGATAGACATAAATCTACCCTCTTCTCTGCTCGGTTTCTATATTGAACCATCCATGCATGTGACATATATCTAGGTCTAATAGGTAACTTAGCAACTAATTTAGAATCAATAAAGCATTCAGTAGCTCCTATATCTATCAAAATGGAAACTGATTGACCAAAAAGCTTATCCGTCAGTTGAATAGGTGAAGCTTGAAAATCTACTTGATGGTTGTCAACCGCTGCATGAATCTAGTGTTGTGATGCTCGTCGATCATTCTCTCCTCGCTAACCTCTTGTACGTTTTGTACAATTGGATGCATAGTGATCTCCTCCACAATTGTACCATCCACCTCGTGGTCCTGGATGACCACCTGTCATGTTCCTGGTATTAGAGAAATTGGTGTTATTTTTATTCACTTTCTTGTTTCCACCATAGTTTCCTTCTCCTTTTTCCTGAGATTTTTTTCCTCTCTTTAGGTTCCTTATCTGCTGACTGTTGTTACCCCTCTGGTTATTACTGTTATTATTTTGGAACTTCTTGTTTCCAAATCCAAGTTTAGAATTCACATTATTTTTTTAGTTTGCCACCTGTTGCAACTTTTGTTCATGTTTTATAGCCTTCTCAAAGACATCATCCATAGTCAATGGATTATGTATTCCACATTAGCTCCTATATGTGGCCTCAATCCTAGGATGAATTTCCAAATATGGAACCAATCATCCATCTGATACTGTGGTACGTACTTCAGGAGATTAGTGAATCTCTCCCAGTACTAAGTAACTATCAAACCACCCTGTGTCAGATTCTGAAACTCTATCATTTTTCTATCAAAGAACAGCTGTGGAAGCCATCTCTTCCTGAAAAGTTTCAAAAATACTTCCCATGTAGTTCCACCTAGTAGTAGCTTCTTCTTAGTCTTCTCATTATCCCACCAAGTAGTAGCTTCTCCAGTAAGCTGATATGCAGCCCAAACTGCCTTAGTCTCATTAGACATATTCTTGAGCTCAAAATACTTTACCATTTCAATTACCCAAGCTTCATCTCCATCACCGATGGTCTTACCATCAAACTTGGGGGCGACACTACCCTTTTCAAGTCTTTTGCCAACTCCCCTTCAATCCTAGCTTGAGGATTTGGTAGTTCTTCAACCCTTGGATTTTCATTGGTGGGTTGCTTCTGATTTTGGGGAATTTTGTTCCGAGAGTTTTGTCCTTCTCTCACTCCTCAGACTTCTTGTTCAAGATTATCCATTCTGGAACCTTGTTGATTCAAAAGATTGAGAATATGATCCAACCTGTCATTCTCATTACTTGCAACAACTCCTTTTCCTCTTGAACCCATTATGTATCAAAATTCCTACATCAAGGAATGTTTCTTTAGCGTAAGGGACAAAGGACCCTAGTGTTCAAACCTATGGCTCTGATACCAAATGTAAAGAGCGAAACTCTTTAATTCCAAACATCGAAAATTCTTTAAATAAATTCATTTATATTCCAAAGAAATTTGAAACTCCATTCATTAGATTACATAAAATCCAAAAGATTCCAAAATATCAACTTATTTATTCTACAATAAGATTCAATAATACATCCAATTGCATTCATAAACGTGTCATCTTTCATGACATTCAATAATACAAATACAATGTACGAGAAATTTACAATTCAAGACTTAGGCATTTTGTCGCCTTAAGTTCTACAATAATCATACAAGAAATAAATATAATGCATATATGAAGAAATCTTCATTTGATCTTCAATCCAATAGTATATCTTCAAACATGAAGACGAGAACAAGGTTCAAGCGCTTTTTCCTCCCAACCTCGAAGCTTACGCTTCCCCAAAATTCCTTAGTCATTCAAATAATATCCGACCTTGCGGGAATCGCTTAGCAAAAAGCAGTTGACAAGCAAGATGGAATCTGGTGTGTGCCTAGTATAACTAGTAAATCCACAAGCATTTTCATTTTTCTAATTCATTTAAGAAACAAGCAAGTTCGATACTAGGATATGGTAGAGATTTATTTCCATTCCCTCTATTCCAATGGTCCTTAAGTTACTTGGCCAAGTAAAATATCATGCACGACAAATAATAGTAGTTTTGGAAAAGCAAAACTACGCTCTCTATAAACCCATATTCGGCACCTGTCCTGGAAGGTAACTTTCCAAACACATGTCATGCACATTCAATTATTAAGCATGCATGGTTCCATTCAAAATAAAATTATCTTTCACAAACACATGAACTGCACTTTTATATTCAAGCAAACATGGTTTTTAATACAATAATTTCACAGATTTAAATAGTAAATAACATAATGTTTATATTCAAAATAAATAAATTAAAGAAGGTGTATCTCAAGTATGTAACTAAGTACATATAACACAAGAAACGAATAAACGAGCACACATTCTTACGGTTCATTTACTCATATAATTTAACTACACTTCAATATAATCTTTGTCTAATTCGTTTCATTTCGAAGTAATTATATTCTTTTAATTTTACTTTCTTTTCTTTTATGTTTTTCACATTTCCATTAAAATATTATATTTGCACAAACATAAACACCTCACATTTACACTTCGATTTCGTAACAATTTAATATCAATCCTAAAGAATTGTCAAATTTCACTCAAGTTTTTCAAGCATATTCAAATACACAAAAATATTTAATCTTATCATTCTGGAAAACATTCAGCAATTTTATTCTGTGATATTTTAATAATTTCATGTTCTTTTCTGGTAATTTCCGATTTTTTGTCTGTACAAATAATGAATATAGTTTTCATTTGGAGGTTTTTTTTTTTGTATCTGAAAACATATAGTTTTTTGTGTGCATCTTTTCAATTTACTAAAACAAAATTCTCTAAATAAGAAATCTATTGTTTCTTAATAGTTTTCTGTTCAAGTTTGTTCTATAATTTTCTGAAAATCCAATTTGGTGTTTGATCTTTCTTCTAAATTTGATAAAAACAGTGACATGTTTTCATTTGATAAAATATATGAATAAACGAAAAATGATTCAAATTAAACATACTAAGATTGTGAATTTGGTAATTAATGTTCTCTTTGAATCTACCTGATAATTTTTGGTTGTTTTGTGTCCTCTAAATTTGGCGATGTTTATTTGTTTCCTCTGTAAATTTTCTCTTGTAGCTATTCTTGTTGTTCTTCTTGAACTCTCTTCTCTTAATTTTCTTTTTGTCCATAATTTCTCTCTTCTCTCTGGCCGAGCCTCCCCTCTCTACTTTTGCTTGTGTATGAAGGATGGAGGAAAATCTATGTTCTCCTATTCTTCTTCCCTGTTGGCTGCGTCGCTCCTCTTCTTCTGGCGCATTTGATACAACAATGTATTACCCTACTTCCTTCCACGTGCATGGGGTATGTTCTTATATTTTATATCCTCCAGATCCCTCTCCCTTCCTACTGGCCGCGCCTGGGAGATTAGGTGAATGAAAATAAAATAAAAACCAAAGACTGTTCTCCCTTGCATATGAGATAAGCAACCTTCTAGACAAAGCAACTCTCCTTCCTTCTAGTTGCGTGCCCTCTGTCCTTGCACTCACATACATGGGCATGTAGTATTCATAACAAAAACTACACTCTCCTCCCTCTTCTTGGGCCTGTGCGCATCACCTCTCTGTCCTTTTTCAATCACGCATGATGGAGATAAGTATATATATTTTGTTCTTCCTTCCCACTTGCGTATCAATTATGTAGTATTGAAAACAAAACTTTGTCCAGCTCTCTCCAAAAAAATGAATTTACTCTTGTTGTCCTTCAATTCACGTGAATGAGTGAAGTTATCATTGAAATTAGATCCATAAAATAATGCTTTGATCTCCAGCAATCGTCCATAACTCCAAGTTCCTCTATTTGATTGCATGCAAAATGAATTGAGAAGAGATCTTTTTCTATTTGTTTACTGTTGTTCTCTTTTCAATTTGAATTTCCATTTTCAAATGTATTTTTGTTTTCTTATTGGATTAAATAACTAATTTTGATATTTATCTATTTCTTCAAATATATATATCAATATATGAACATTCTTTAATATTTATATTTTCACAATTAAAAATTTATTCCCCTAATTTAAAATAAAATGCATTATTATTTTCAACTGAAAATGAAAGATTTACATAAAGAAGTAATTCTTTGAGTAAAATCAATTTTCTCATGAAAGAAATCAAATTGCCATTTCAAAACAAACATATTATTTTTCACATAAGTTTAAGCAATCAAGTAAACTTTTTTTAAAATTTCCAAACATAATCATCACCAAAACACATTAATAAATACTAAGTGGTGTGTGAGATTCCATCATCCTCATTAACGTCTAATGGCTAAAATGACTCTACTTGATCAATGTTCTCACCCTCATTCTCATTCACCTGTTCCTGCGTTCACTTACACTCAAATTTTCATCAGCAATGACAAACCTTGAATTTCAAATCATTTCATTTTAATTTCAATTTCAATTTCACTTTCAATTTAAATAATCAACTAACATAACATGTAAATCTCATGATCAATAATTGCATTTAAATAAATGACAAAAATCAGTTAGTGACCATAACTCCAAAGAAAAAAGTAAAAGCTGGTAAGAAATCAGCACAGAGCATTATCAAGTGTGCATATCATCTAAGAAGCAAGATTGTTTCTAAGGAATTAGTGAAGGAGAAGGGGAAGAAGTATGATATGCCTAAGAGGGAGGCAACAAGAAGGAATATGTACCACCGAGCTTATTTGGGTAAACATCATTCTCCCATTGAAGTCTTTGATGATCGTTCTGATAGTGAAGATTAAACTGATTCAGGCTACCTTCAATATCTTATGTCCATGCCTAATGTGCTAGACTCTGACGATGAGGTGGTGGTGGCTACCTTGCTGCCAACAAGGTAGGATAGCACCTCATTCTCTTCTAGGCTGGTGCTTGGCTTTTGGTCTTGTGTGTTGACTTGTTCCTTTTTGGCCGATTTGTTTTCTTTTGCCTTTGATGTTGATAGTGACTATTCTCAGTTTGGTTTGGACATGCAAGTTTTTGATGTTGTGACGATGAAGCCTTTTGGAAGGCTAGTGGGTCTTCTTCAACTAACGATTTTTTGTTTGGTGTGAGATTTTGTTTTCCCCCGCTCTATAAATGATTATATGTAACGACTTGGGGAAATATCTTATATTGTATTGAAATTAGAAATGAAATGCAAGTGAAATGTAACTATAATTCAGCCCAATGCTTGTTGCTCCCATGTTTTATAAAAGGGATTTCAAGGTTGATTACAAGGGTTCAAATTTTGAGTCTCATAATGGTCTGTGTGAGAAGCTAAGCTCAGGAAGAAGTATATTGTAGAAATGGTGATGAATAGAATAGTAAGAAGTCTAGGGTATGAGTCATGTATGTAGTGATCTTAAAATAGTTTTATAGAAGCCGCAGATATGAAGGAAAATCTTAAGTTCTAATGTGTATACTCTCTTATGTAACATTCCTACAAATTATGAATAAAAGGTTTAATAATCTTTTAGTTCATCTTCAATTGTTTTAATTGATTGTGTGGGTTATTTTTGGCTTCAATTCAAACAATTGATTAAAATGCTAGAATAAGGTCATAGGTATGTAGGGAAGAGCATAGGATTTGGTAAGAAGAACTATGTTTTAAAGACAATGAGGTGAATGCTACAATATAGTATGACAAAAGTCCATTAATTTATGCGTAAATGGCTAATATATTACTGGTTGCTACATGCTTGACTTTGTTATCCCCATGGATAAAGAATTGGTCTCTTCGTAAGGATATTTTGTAGATAAATGAGCCAACATTGCACCTGACTAAGGATTTGGAATGAGAATAAAAATCATTTAAATAAATTTAATTACAATGTGTAAATCTGAAATTCCACTTAATTCCTAGCACTAGATAGTAATTTGTTCAAAGGTTAGCCAAATCTTTGATGAAGGATGCCTATTTTCACTAAATAGGAATTGATATGTGTATAGAAATGCTCTCTAAGAACCAAATATCTCTTGAGAATGATGAGGATTACCCTCATGGGTTTCGCAAAGCCTGAAGAGTAGGAGTAAGGGCCTAAGAATCCTTACTTGTCAGTTGGCCACCCTTTAGAGGGTTTCAAGGTTTAGCTGGAAAAAATAACCAACAGTTTACAACCTCTTGATCATAAAAAACTATATATTTACAAGTGTATGAGAACCTTAACACATTTTTGCACTATTCAATTACCAAATGCACCAAGGACCAAGATTAATTTCATATATAAGTTCATTTTATTTTGGTGGAAAATGAAAATCCATATTCTGCTAAAGCTAACAATGTTTGCATAAAAATAATGCAACACATTTTTCGCAAGTCCTGATACATTTTTTCCTTATCTCAAATAAAATTTATTAAATATATTACAACATAATACAACAAACCTTGGAAAATTATTATTTTATCTAAACACAATTTGAATCAAGCAAAATTATATTTCAAGTTTGATTTATGCAAAATCCAAGTACCAACTTATCACTTCTTCATTATTTATATCTTTAATGACCATCTTGTTGTCTAAAGTAACCTTCGTCTTTATATATTTCATGAATATTGTGAGTGATGGGTTGATCACTTCCATGGTTAGTCCATCTATAATGTTAAATATGAAGTGGTAGGTATCAAACATGCTAGAGATCAAATAGAGCTTAATGTGCTTTCTTGGCATCTATTTTTAAAACTCCCTAAAGAAAAATTCAAATGCCATCAATTTATCAAATGAATACATATTGAAAAATAGAGGTTTATCCATGTCTTGATATAACTTCTTTCAAATGACCCTTCTTGAGTTAGTTACAATATCAAGATTTTGTTTCATCTTTTTGTAAGTATGGGTCATTATTTATCTTTGATTTGGATTTATTTCTAGTTAGGCCCTTTGTAAGTTTTACTTTGATAGCCTCGAGTTCCTTAATCTTATTTTAGAGTTAATCAATATTTTTTTAGCTAGATTTCAATGATGACTCCTCTTCATTAGAGAAATCCATAAGATGAATAAGCAATTCAAATATTTCTTATTATAAACATCTATTATAACTTTCGTACCATCAAACAACTAGTCTCATGTAAGTTTGTGCAATTCCACAATCCCTTATTTGAAAGGTAGTTAACTTGAAGAAATTCCTTAGTCTAATTGTATGTTCATTGTTGCAATCTGCCCAAAATTTCTCAAGCTAAGGTAAATGATTAAGGTGAGAATCCATCGATTTCTCCATCTTTTCTTTATGATCAAATGAGATTTTCTTGTCATGGATGTAAAAATTAAACCTTTGAATCTGTGCATTAGATGCTATGGAATTTGGTAGAGAATAGCATTTATAAGCATTGGTTGTAATGGGGGATTGAACTCCTACTCTATAGTTTCTAGCCAACACTTGGTGCATCTTATACAACTACCAAGTGTCAATTCTAGTAACACTATTTTATCATTAAATATTTTGGCAATCTAAAAGGTACCTGAATGAAGCCACCTATTAATATATGTGAAATTAAGGAATTGGATGAACGAATTTACTTGGTCTACATTCACCTTGATTGCTTCTAAAGATTATCTCTTTTTCATGTCTACTTCAATCTTTCTAATGAGGAAGTATGAAGGCATCATTTACCATCTTATAGTGTTTTTGGTTTTCCTTCAATGCCAATTGGGGTTAATATTCATGAACTCTAACCTATCCTTCAACTTCTCTAAAGGTTCCAATCTCCTAGTTATTAAGTAGATGATGTAATCTAAGTCACATGGAACCTCTTAGACTCTTATACATCTATCAATTATTTATAGAGGTTGTTACTTAAGAGGGTGGCCCAATTAATAATTTCATTTCCTTCAAAGATTATGATAACGAACCTGGGCATCTAAATAGAGTATTTGGATGCTACTTCTAGTCCCACAATTATGTTTAGCAAAGTGATGATATCACCAATATGTATCTAAAAACCACTTCTAGCTATCTACTTAGGGAATTTATAGATGGTGGAAAGGGTTTGACTAACCAACTCTTATTTAGCACCTTTAAACAAATATTTTGGTCTTCCTCGGAGAACTCCACCCTATCCTTAAGTCTATGACCTTGTCATATTGATGGATCTATAGAGCTTCAACAATAGCCTTAGGGATCAGATCCAAAACGACTACTACCTTTATAATATTTAATGTGCACATGTGTTGGAGTTATATTATTGGCATAAACCATGATGAACTCAGTAAATCCTACTTCTTGTGTAACTATTTTTTCACTAAATACACCTTTCTTTGATTGTTGGAGAATCTCCATTCATTCTAGTCCCTAAGTCTTCTAGATCAATTTGCCCTAAATTTGTATCCAAGTCCCCCACAAGGTAAGAGAAAATTTTGGAAGGAGGAACTCATGGATTGCGCTTGAGAGGTAAACATCTAGTAGACCTACAAAATTCCAAAAAAATCTTTAAAAAACGTGCTTTATAAAGAATCCATTCACTTGAGTGAGCTTTAAACACTCCAAGTGAGGCCTGACTTTGTAACAGAAGAGCCAGCTGAGCCAGACACCAAGGTGAGCCTGCATATCTTTTTGAAAAAATGGCGATAGAAACGAATCTCAAGTTCCTTCTCTTCCCAATCAAGAAATGCTCCTTTAAAAAAAGGAAAGGAAAGGAAAGGAAGGGAGTTGTAAAGCTGAGTAGCAAAATCATCTCAAACCTTTCTTCTTTTGCCGTCTGGTTCTGTTCCAGAGAAAGCATTAAATCCCTGATTTTTCTGGTGAGATGATGAAGAAGACGCCATTGATTCCACTTCAAACGCTAACAACGATGAGCGTGTGAAATTCATTTGTCGGCAGGGCTGGAAAAGTCAAGTTGAACCACATCAGAGATCGGATTACTCACAACCTACCATTCAATAAGAACTCCATTCAAAGCTGTCCTCCATCTCAACTTCCTTTTTTCTTCCTCGCGTAAACAACCGGTACGCGTTCACCGTCGTAAAAGGTTCGTTGAGAACGACCTATCTATTGTTTTTTAATGTTTTTTTTTAATGATGACGTGGTTTAATGATAAAATAAATTTATATTATTTTAAAATATAGACTATTTATTATTTTAGTGTGAATGATATTTTATTTAGTTGAAAGTAGGAGGTTGAAGGTTTATTTTATTTTTTTAAAGTCAATAATTAAATAATTAATATGTTGTTGTCTTAGTTGCAATATGTCATTCTTTTCATCTTTTTTCTTTTAGATTGAGTGTAAATAATTGAGAAAATGATTGATGGAATTTTAAAAATAATAGTTGAAAATAGAAAATTAGAAGTCAAGGCTTTCTCTTTTACAATAGAAGATTTTCAATGTTCTAAAGATAAAGATAATCTAGATTAGATAATTCCTATATTATCATGCAAAATATGTAGATTATTAAAAATGATTAATAGAATGATAAACTCTTTTACTTGAAAGTAGAAAGACATACATTTGAATGCCTTCTTAAATAAATTTATTGTTATTGTTACTATACAATTTGTATAAAAAATGAATTGTTCAAACTGCTAATTAAACTCCATTTTATCATTATATAATATTAATGATCTAACTAAACATATATATTTAATAATCTTTTTGTCAATTTTATGTAGATCAAATTTAAAATTATTAGTGCGTAATCTTTTAATTTCTATTAATCAAAATTTATAACCATTTGTTTTTATAATGGATTAACTCACTAAAAAATCTATTAAAATAATTAAGTATTTTGAGTTTAAAAACTCTAATAACCCTTGGCTGCTTTCTCCACTACCTTGAAACCGAGTGCTTCACCTCTGTGAGCATCACCTAGGTGCAATGAGTGCTAAGTGGACCATTCACTATCACGAGAGATGGGTTCTTGTGAACCACTACTCATGAAACATGGGTCAATGAGTTTGACTTGTAAAATTACAAGGGTGAATCCTGATAGCAATATCACAATTTGATATGATGTGAAAAATACTTCTTACTTATCAATTGATGAGCTAAATGGGCTCTATAATGAATGGTTCATAAGGCACAACATTTGCTAAAGGTTTTGCAAATGGGCTTAATCTTGAGGAAAACTCTGTAGTTAAGATTGCTTGAGTTGGAGTAGTATTGGGATGGGTGACCTCCTAGAAGGCCCAATGTTTCACCTTTGTGAGCATCACCTGGATGCAATGAATTCTAAGTGGACCATTCATTATCATGAGAGATGGGTTCTTGTGAACCACTACTCATGAACCATGGGTCAATGAGTTTGACCCATAAAACTACATAGTTGAATCCTAATAACAATATCACAATTTGACATGTTGTGGAAAATACCTCCTACTTATGTTGAAAGATATCGAGCTGTTTATTTTTTATTATCAAATTTAAAATAAATAAAAAATCATCGTACAAATTTATTAGATAAATTATTGGAGCTAAACAATGAAAATAAAATGTTGTGATGTTCATATTTTAAACAATCAAAAAAATCTATAAAAAATCACTGCACATGAAAATATAAGGTATGCTTTTCTTTCACAAATTTGTTGACCACCATTGTAGAGTTATGCCTATCAACATAACTAGCTCTTTAATGCAATGTTCTATGTATGTTACTATCTAGTTGGCATGTTAATTGATGGCTAGAAATGGTCATGACTCTCAGATTTAATAGTTAGAAATTTGGCATTCAAAGATACACTTATTTCATACTGAAAGCATTGGGATTGGAAGAAGCTCCCTTCACTATTCATGTAACAAACGCATATTATATATATGTTATTTTATTACATCTATGCTTGAATGATGGACTATAAAAGCTAGAAATAAATTTTAAATTTTGAGTTCTATAAGAGTAATAAACAATATATGTTTTGTTATTTATCCTCTAATAATCATTTAGATCACAATGGAGCTATATTGAAAGAAAATACATATACATTTTTCAACCATATTAAAATAATATTTTCATAAAGGATAACTAAAGCTTATCAATTTACCCCATGGATCTCAATTATTATGATTTTCTAAAGGTTGAATTTTACCCTCTCTATCATGATTATAGATCTAAAATGATAGTAAGAAATTTGCACATTATTATCACACATACAACCATGGCTCATATATTCATGTGGGATCAAGGCATTGATAGTGTATTGCATCACATAATTTTAGCTTATATGTACATGACCTTGTGAAATACAATTAGCATATGTGATTGGCTTTGCAATGAAAAGTACATATATTGATCATACAAAAAAATGGACTCATCTATCCACTCTTCGTAACCACCATTATTGTAAAGAGTACATGAAATTATATAACTACACATGCATTTTAGTAACTCTATATGATCTTCATATGCTTTGGATTGCATTTTAATGATTATTCTCATAAAATTTATGAATAAGCATCAAATAGTTTACTAAAGAAGATGCATTTTGTAATTTATACACCTTATAAAATAAAAAAATATTAGGATGATAAAAAACTTGGATCTTCTATTGTCTCCTTTTATAGACATACCTCTAATAACTAAAATACTCTTAATGGGTTATGAAGTTTTTAGTTTTATTGATTTTGGTAACAAAGCATCAACCACTTTCTCATACTTCAACATGTAGCTCAGAGAATTAATTATTATGGTGAAGTTATTCTTAGATATAGATTGTTTGATACAACTTGTAATAGGAACACTATTTTTTCTAATACTTTGCACTATATTATTATGTTTATTTTAATATACTTTACACAAACTTGAAATGAATTTTTTGTGGGATGGAGTGCTAGCATATGGTTTTAGGATATAGAGCACACCCACAAATCCAATTTCATTCAAGAGTAACCCTAAAGATCTCAATGCAAAAGAGAAAGAAATCTTATAGTAGGGTTGTCCTAGAGGCTGAATATGATCTAATGAGGGGTTCACCACCAAGTTTAAACTTGGAAAAGACAATGAAATGGAAGATGAAATGAAAAAACCTAATTGAATGAAAACTAACACTAAATGACCTAGAAAAGTGAATGAAACAACACAGAAAACTGTAAAACAAAATGTGTGCACTTGGAAATCTAGAGAAGGCTAAATGGAGATCTGGATCACTAGAAAATCTAATTTTATTGTTGACTAGGACTCATTCACCAAGCTAGGAAAATTAGTCCAGTTCCTGGAAAACTATGCGGGAACAGGTTTCAAACAAAAGGGTATCTAAATCTACAAAATCTTGAAAAATTAATTGAAACTAGGACTCATTCACCAAAAGTGGTGAATCAGTCCAATTGGGATTTTTTGGAACTTTAAAAGATTATCAAGATTTCTCTTCTAGGTATGCTCAATCCTTCTTGATTGGTTTATGAATCTGAAACTGCAATTTGCCACCTGCAAGTCTTCTCCAGTGTTCTCCAAGGCTTGATGACAACTTTGACAACTTAGGGCTCTTGACAACTTTTCTCCAATCTCGCTCCTTAGGAAAACTACAACCTAGACCTACAAATCACACACAAAGGAGAGGGGAAAATCTTGTTGGGTTAGTGGATAGGGGTTTTCCACGGTCAAACCCCTTATTGGTAATTAAACCTTGAAATGCAAGCAAATAAGAATAGAGGATGATGAATGAACAAAAGACAATGTTGCAACTCACCAAACTTCAACAAAGTGCTACAAATATGCTTGAAATGGCTGCAATGGATGTGGTTCTTGATCTTTGCTTGAATGATGTTGATCTTGAATGAAACACTTGCTTGAATCATAAACCCTACATCACATTTTTAGCACAATAACAAACATGGCCTATGAAATCCTTGACATGATGATTGATGCTTGAAGAATTCTATTGAATGCTTGATAATTTTCCCTTGAATATTCTTGAATGCTCTTGTGAATGCTTATGAACTCAAATTTCTATCAGGATCACTTGATTGCTTGTTAGTTAGGAGAAAACGAGTGAAAGAACCTTGGATTTATACTCAATTATTCAAGAATTCCCAAAATTAGAACACTACAAGCCGACATCAGATCTAGGAGAATAAAATCCTACCAGAAATTTGAATTAAATTTGATTTTGGGCCACATAGGAATCATTCACCCAAGGTGGCAAATGAGTCCCATCAAACATTATGTATGGGACCAAAAACCAAAAGTGCTTAGAAATGTGTGAAAATCGGTTCGGGGCCAAAAGATCCAGGTGGGACCCATTCGCCCAAGGTGGTGAATGAGTCCCAAATCCCTAAATCTAGGCAACACAAGCTAGAAACACCTGAATTATGATTGGTGTCGAGATTATCCTCGAAAAGATGCAATAAATGAGGCTTGTGGATGCAAAATAGGGTCAATTAAAGCATAATAAAGCCCAATTATTAATTTTAATCCTAGAGAAGTGTGAAAGTTTGTTACAACACTCCAAATAAGGCAAGATTAATGTTGATTTTCACTAAAAAGAGGTTTATTAGATTGATAAGACATTAGAAAAGTGTGAAAGTATATTACAACACTTCACAACACTTTAGCAAGATGTCATTTAAATCCATTAATTCACAAGGGCCAAAGACCTAATGTGAATATGTCAGACATATTACAACACTAAATCAAGACCAAGTTAAGGGGACCTTTTTCCGTCATTACAAAACTTTAAAAATAAAATTGAAAAAAAATGATAAATGTATTTTCTTACATTCTCATTCAAAACTAAACCAAATTTGAGAAAGTATTGGACTTTACCATTGAACCCAACCTACAAACATTTTGATTTTTTTTATGCAGGATTTTGTATCATCCACAAAGAAATTTTAGCTATTCAAGACAAGAGCACAAGCATTCAAGTTGAAATCTCTTCAGCTAAGAGCCAAGGATCGAGGGGTATCCATTCCATCAAACTCACCTAAGGCACAAGCTTAGCCTCATACCTTATGATGTCATAGCCTTGCACTCAGTAAGACTCGATCAATAGTGGGCTCATTTAGAACCATTTAACTTCACTAAAAGACTAGAATTCCATTTTTAATAGTCATTTGTAAGTGTTACTCTTGTAGCCTCAAGTTCTTTACTCTTGTAATAAATAAAAACTTTTAAATAAATTGACCCATAAGGGAATTAGATTTATATTTTGTACACAATAATATATATTGTTCAAGTTTCAACTTACTTGTTATATAAATATTATTCCATCTACAAAAAATATTGTTCATACTTGTTAAAAAGTGCACTAGTCTTGAAGGAATATAATGGTGTCTCAAAAACCTATAAAACACAAAGACTCCTTTATTTCATTTATTTTTATATTGTTTTAATTGCACCTCCTCCAATACCATTTCTTATCCCAATCTTGTAGTATCCATGCTACTAGAAGATGAAGTGTCACTATCCTCAAATAGCCACCATGATAACTACTAAATGATTACCAGGAGGCAACTATAGAACTACCTCCAGATTACCCACATAAGAACACTTCAACCACTAGCATAACAGAAACCATTCCCTAACTATTGAATTCACATCATAATGGAATGGTCACCCACAAATAGATTTAGCAATGACACAAATTTCCATAAATAAGTCACCCACCAAAGGAGGACACCATCTTCCACTAGGAAAATAAACTAATATTGAAAAAAGTACAAAATAAATTCCCACACTACTATCAATGTAAAGCATCACCCAAGGGAATAGAGATAGTCTCCCATCATTGCCACAGTATGAAAATTTATGCCTAGGGAAGTGGATGACTACACAATGGGAGAAGGAAACTCCACCACTGTTATGCCTAGGGATCTCACACTTCCAAACAATACCCAAATAACTTGTCTACTAGTTGTTCCTTTAACTATAAATCAACTTCCATTACTTATGCTAGTGACACCACTTCTACAATACCATGCCAACGATTTCATTGTACTTAACCATTCATTCCAAACAATATCTAATACAAAAAAAACTACCAAGTTTTGGGCCTTTTCCCCATCCTTTGGCACCTTATAGTATATCATTTTAACCTAATAGAAAATCTACAATGTTGTGGCAAGTAATGTCAAAACTCAACATAAGTGTATACAATGAAAGGAACTCTAACAAAAGTAATATGAGACTATAATATATTATATTTTAGATGGATAGAATAAGGCCCCACCCATGGTTTTATGCTTGGACATTTCATCTATATGTGAATTTGTCCTTTATAAATGTGACTTTGTATTAATTTCCTACTCGAGTTCATACATCTAAAACTTGATGGTGCTAAAAGGGACATTTAGGGATATATTATAGATAAATGAAAGGTTGGGAAATTCCTTAATAGAAATCAAGACCCATGAACAATGTAAAATATTGAAACTTCACAAAAGAGATGCAAATACTGATAGCAAGTTGATAGGATAGAAAAATAACTTTCACATTTCAAGAAATTGACCTATGAAGAAAATAATTTAATATTTGTTCAAAGATTTCTAGATTTGATTACGTACAATTTAAGGAGAAAATGATTTTTCTCCTTATGCTCTATGGTCTCATCCTGATGATGGATCATGGAGTGTGATCCAAAGTGTTGATGCAAAAAATTGTATACAATCAAATCCAAAATCTTTGAACAAATACAAATATGGATTGTGGAAATCTGATATCATTAATAATTTAATATTTAAATAGGGAGTAATAGGATGTAGATACAGTCCATTCTCATAGATAGGACCACATATAGGGCCTAATCTAGGGAGGACAATCCCTAATGAAATGAACTCTAGTAATTTTATAAGGTGATGGATAGAGTAGATCTAGGTGATAAGTTCTTGGTTAGGGTTGGTTAATGTACTAAATTATGCAAGTTAAGTGATAAGACCACATATATATGTAATATCCACGAATGTAGCATAAAGAGGTAAATGTGTAGAATATGGAATTTTATCCCTTACACATAAATAGCATTATAATTACACACACATTGGCATCATGAGATATAAAAATATAATCAACTATGATAGCCCCACATTTGTGGTTAAATAAATTTAATAAATATTTGAGAAATTTATTCAATACCAATTTGAGATAGCAAAGAGGATGTATTTTCAACTCCAAGATTTAATTTATTAATTGTAAGAGTTTATGGTGAACTCCTCAAACACCCTAAGATTGCCTGCAAGACAAAATAACTTCTACAAGAGAGAAATGACATAAATATCATGCTATCATTAAGGATGCAAGAATGCCAAACTAAATATGGCAATGTATATGAAGCCTTTCTTATATAGACAAGGTGTGAGATAGGATTAGACAAGAACATGACAAGTGTCTTAAGCCTATCACATGAGACAACTAAGTCCTAAGAACCTAGGATAAGATAAGTTCTAGAAAATATAACTCGTCCTTCTAGAAGGAATCTCAGAGCCTAAGTAAACTTAACATGTGAATGTGTCCCCTAATTACCCAGTAAGTGAATTAACTAGGTACAAGACATTTATTCACACCAACACCCCCCTTTAAGTGTAATTTAGGAGACAAGATTATTATACAAATATGCAAAGATGCAAGGATGGGTTTCAGCTACAAGGCCATGTTAGGTACCCATGCAAATGAAATCTCTGGCAAATAGAGAAAAGGAGAAAACCTAGTGGGACAAAACTCCCCCCAAAAAGAGATGAAATACAATAAAGATATCCATCACAAATCCAATCAATATCTATCCACACAAGGATGATAAAATAAATCATACAACCCCCATATTGAGATAACCTGTTGCAAAGAGAAGCACTAGAAGTACACTATAGAGTAACACTAGAATCCTCAATTCGAAAAGCAAGGAAAGACACTTCTATTGCTAGAAACCATATTAGAGTCACTCAAGGACTCGAGTCAGAATCATGATAAAGCAACAACAAACCCAATGCCAAGGAACATTGGAAACTCGCAAACTGACACAACTCTAGAATCTATGAAGCAACAATTGATTGACAAATGATCTGGAATTGAAATGAAGTTCAGAGAAAATGAAAACCTAATGCACACAAAAAAGGGAAATAATGCATGCACTGATGAATGTTCACATCTTCCTCCATGAATAAAAATGACCTTAGATCTATGTAGAAGACAAAATCAGCTTTCCAATGCCACTTGAATCACAAAAATCTAATAACCAAGGAAAAAGCTATGATTTTTTTTTTAAAGGTTGAATTTAGCCTGCAAGAAATAGTGTTTTCTAGCAAAAAAAATTTACTTCTAATTTTTTTTTTGAAAAATCTATTTACCATGAGTAGGCAATAATAGAAACCCAAAAATATTTTGATGCAAAGAATAAAACTTGGATAAAAAAATTTTTGATCCAAGAAGCAAAAGAAAAAATTAATTTGATTTAACCTTCAGCCTATAGACTAAATGGCATGCGACGCTTATTGGATATAATTTTTTTATGGATCTACTCAAGACATGCAAAATCTAATTGATACCTAGATGGTGTTTTGACCTTGGGAACAAAACCCATAAATCCTTTTTCTTACCAATGAGTGGAAGCTAGATTTCTGAAGCAAAAATGAAAATGGCTCCAAAAAATGATTCAATGGCGAGGTTCTCAAGACCCCAAGTCACACCCAACAAAATTTTCATACCAATATTGGTCCCTCAAATTTGGAAAGAATTTTGTAGCATTGAAGCTCTGATACCATGTAGGAGTTTATGGTGAACTCCTCAAACACCCCAAGATCACCTGCAAGACAAAATAACTTCCATAAGAGAGAAATGACAGAAATATCATGCTATCATTAAGGATGCAAGAATGCCAAAATGAATATCACAATGTACATATGAAGCCTTTCTTATGTAGGCAAGGTGTGAGATAGGATTAGACAAGATCATGAAAAGTGTCTTAATCCTATCACATGAGACAACTAAGTCCTAACAACCTAGGATAAGATAAGTTCTAGAAAAGAAAACTCATCCTTCTAGAAGGAATCTTAGAGCCTAAGTAAACTTAACATGTGAATGTGTCCTCTAATTACCTAGTGAGTAAATCAACTAGGTACAAGACACTTATTCACACCAACATTAATTGCATAAAGTTATCTCATTATTTTTGGCTTCATGCTCCTCTAATGTTTGATTTTTTAGTAATTTTTTCTAGTATGATGTTGAATTATATATTAATCTAATAAAATTGGTAACAAATATGAAAATAATGACTCAAAATTAGAAAATTCAAATGAAAACCATGAAATTAATCAAATGAATTCTTTAAAACATGAAAATAATCATTCAAATTCTTAACAAAATAAAATTAATGATTAATACTAGGTAAGTGCATGGAAATGGGGGACCAAAAAGTGGCCACCCCATTTTTTGGCCCCATAAAATCCATAACGCGAGCGCATTATAACGTGCTCATATTATTGCTTCGTGAAGCAATTAAAAAAAAAATGTTCATTTCCTCATTTGTGTCAAAAATGAGTTTGTTTGTGGCTTGTGAACCCTTGAAAGTGCACTCGCATTCTAGGAGGCCATTTTTTTGCCAAATATTCGTCAAAATACAACAAAGACATCAAGGGGGCCAAAGGTGTAAGTTTTTTTTTTTTTTGTGTAAATTTTGTATTAAATTGGTAGATTGAATATGTTTTTTGATTAAACTTTAATTAATTTTTAAGAATTGACAATTCACCCCCAAATCTTGAAAATCATAATTCACCTCACAATGAAATCCCTCCTGAAGAACAACCTCAAAAAACACCTCCTAGAATTCTTCATCATCCTCCCGGAACACAAGAAAACCTATTGGGGCAAATTGAAAATAACAAAAAAAAAGTTGAGTTAATTGCAAGGTTGAGAGATCCTAAAGGAACACACATGCATAGGACCACCCTTACTCAATCATTACAAACCATAACATCTCATGCAGAATTAGTTAGCAAGAAAATAAATAGTTGGTCTATAAGAGATAAGAGCTAAATAATTTTTTGCAAAAAAATTATCATATAAACAAGTTAAAGACAAAAAAAAATGAAATATGATTTGTGTGCACTATTCACCAACCCAAGAACGAATTAACCCTTACATGTTGCATGTGCAAGAGGTTCCCTATCCATTGGTGCCACCACCAAGGGATAAATAACAATTTTTGGAATAGGTGGTTGATGTTTTTTGATCATCCTCCACGCAACTACAATGAGGTACCACAATATTTTTTGAGGAACTCTATTCTGATTTTGTCCTCAATGAAATCCCAAACTATTTTGACATGCTAGAGTTACAGGGTAGAGGTGGGGGCTTCACACACAATAGATTGGGGGCACACCATGACCCACAGTGACTAGTGTAACCACTCACTAGACCAGACTATGAGCACGAGACTATTTGTTTCATTGTGAATGAGAGTGTTGAGGTGGATACCTTTTAGTCAATTTGCTCACTCACTCGTAGCCTTATACAATATACTAGGCCTCTAGCATAGGGTGAGACGAGCAAGTCTTCCAAGCGTCCAATTCCACCTCATTTATGTTGATCTTGTGGGTCACTTTGTGTTTATGATCCTAAGGATAGTCAAGGTGCATGTGCCCAGGCTAATCTACAACATATTAGATGGTGATGATAGATGCTCTTGAGTGATACATTCAGCTTTGTTGGTTAGGTAAATGTCAACAAATTCATTCAATTCAATTTATTAAATTTTATTTTGAAATGTAAGATTAATTAAATTAGTTGAATGATTATAATAAAATTTAAATTTCATAGTGTTCACCCTACTTCCAATGGTCCTCCACCTCCCTATTACACGATGATGTCAAGTGCAGAGGTATGTAACTAGTAAAGAATTTAAAATATTACATGTGAATAGTTGACCATTATATGAATGGTATTCTTATAAATCACTTTGAATGTTGAATAGGTTAATACCGGGCCTTTGACATCAACACCTGACAATGGAGGTGGTCATTGAACTTTCACTCAGGTAATATAGAGAATTTTAAATTTTAAATTAAAAATTGTATTTTATAATTGAATAATCTTTAATGACTTGAAGCTTCTAAATATTTTTAAGTATTCTTTGTACTTTTTAATTAATTTAAATCAGGTCGCTATGTACTTCATAGTCTAGAAAATGAGATTTTTATGGGTAAATATTTTATGCGGGCTAAAATACAAATCCATTTGGGAAATCCTTTCATGTAGCTTCTTTGCACTTATTTCTCAATTGGAGGGATAAATTTCAATCTTAACTTCACCCTTGAGGATTCTTCAACCCATAATACAATGTATTTCCTTGATATTGCTTGGTCTTCTCAAGTTCTCCTTTTCCTTATTTATGTTTTTGTGTCATGCCAATTTTTTAGTTATGGAAAGCATAGTGATTTACAACCTATATATATTTCCTAGTAAGTTGGAGATACAAGAAAAATCATTTTCTAGCCTCTCAAATTGTGCCTCATCGTGATCCACATAATTTCTATCCTCTCAAATTGGGCCTTATCGTGATCATTTACAACTATATACCTCTTTATTGGATTAACTCTTGGGACCTCCATCGACCAAACGTAACTTCCTACCTTCATCTCCTCCCTTTGAATGAATAATTTCTAGAAGCTATATGGTCTAAATCTATCCTAATTCTAAGAGTTTTTGATTTGTGGGTAAACCATAGAAAAATGGGTCAGGGTTCAAACACATAGGGTTTTCTACTAAATTTGGAATGTTTCACCAAACTTACTATAAATAGAAAGGGGAAAATGAGGTGTAATAAACCCACCTATTCTACTATTTCATTTAGGCAATGAGATCCCTCAAATCAAAATCCACTTTCAACCCTTAGGTGAGTGAATTCTTTGAGGAATCTTGCAATTTTCTTTATGTTTGTATGTGGACTAAGCAACAATTTTGGGAGATGAAAATAAAATAGAAAATCAACTCAAAATTGAAATGTAAGACCAGATCTGAGTAGATTAAACATAGAGCTAACAAACATAATTTATTTCACGCAAATTGGATGAGTGGAAGACACTTAAAACTTATCTCAAAAATAGTTACCAAGTGTCCTTGTTGGTTGAGAAGTGTCCTAAGATAAATTTTTGATAGAATTTACAAAACAGGGTTTTTGGGAGAAAGATTAAAAATACCAAATCCACTCATTCATGACATGTAAAAAGTGTTTTGCAAATGAAACATAATACTAACAGAAATAGTAAGACTTCTGGCAGATCCAGGAAAGAAAAATCTTGTGCACCTGTTACAAAATGATGTTTCTAGAAGTTTTCTGAGGACTCATTCACCTATTGGCAAATGGGTCTTTGTAGGCCTTCTCAAAATTTATTTTTGGGTCCTTTGCTCATGTATCTGCACTTCCAGATCCTTCAAGTTTCTTAGTTGGACAGTTGTCCAAATAAATTTGGGATCTGAGTTTATGTGAGATGACAACAATGCAACTTTGTAGTTTTGCACTTTTGAGATCTTCAATTGTCTTCCACCTAAATCTACAAATACAAATATAAGAGAGAGAAATGTTTGTTTTTGGGTGAATAGGGGTTTTCCTTGGTCAAACCCTATTTTGGTAATCAAACCTTGAAATAAAATGAAACATGAAAGAGGGAATGAAGAATGAACAAAGCTATGTTACCACTCAAAAAACCCTTGAATGAAACATTGATTAATGGAGATCTTAGGAAGTCTGCAACTTTCATGGGATGGATGAATTGGATGTGGATCTTGACACTTGAATCTTGTTTGAAATGATGATTTGAATGCTTGATTTGATCATGAAACCTACATCACAATGTTAGCTCCAAAAGCATGCATGATGCAAGAAGACTTTGAGATGATAGATGGATCTTGACTACTGCAATAAAATTCTCATATTTCTACTCTTGAATGCCCTTGATCATTTGTGAAATTCTCTTGAAAATCATATAAAATTGCTAGGTGAAACATAGTGAAATAACCTTGTATTTATAGGTATGCATCCTTAATTTTCCGAAATTCAAATATCACAAGCCAACATTGAATTATAGATTTAGAAATGTTAAAATACCGCCAAAAACATAATTTAAATTTAGGTCCTAAGGTTTAAGGAGGACCCATTTTCCCATGGGAGAATGGTTCTCAGGTCCATAAACCTAAGACACACATTGCTCATTGTAAAGTGTTATATTAAGGCATTAATAAATGTCGGGTTTCCCCTTTGGAAAATGTAATTAAATAGGCTTGGAAAATGAATTAAAGGGCCAATTAAGGCATAATTAAGTACAATAAATTAAAAGGGCCCAAATAAGTGTGTAAATGTAATAAGATACATTTATCAACACTAAATTAAGGCATTATTAAGTCCATTTTAACTAGGAGGGCCCAAACAAGTGAGAAAATATAAAGGGTTACATTTTCCTATACTACATTTAGCCCCCACTTTAGTGAGAGGATGACCTTGCATCAAACTCACACTAAAGTAGACAAATATGCATCAAGAGGGGTCCAAGTGTACGAATGTTGGTGAGATAGTATGATAAAGATCAAGGAGGTGGCCAAGCTCCCAGGATCAAGATCCTATGGCAAACCAACATAGGCAAAAAGGGACACACACAAGGTTCTTACAAAAATATTACTAAAGCCTTAGCTACAAGGATTAAGCTAGTGACAAAAGGTATTGTTCGACCTAAACAAATTGGGTTCTTAGGAGGTAGATTTATCCTTGATAATCTAATCTTGGCTTGGGAAGCTAGTAAATGGGCACTACAAACAAGACAAAATGTTTTATTGGTTAAACTAGATTTTAATAAAGCTTATGACAAAATGAGGTGTAGCTTTATTATCAAAATGTTACAGTGGTGGGGTTTGGTACCAAAATTTGCAAACATGTACAAATGTTGTTCAAAGATACTAATGCCCAACTGGTTATTAATAATTTCTTGATTGAACCTTTCCCCTTGCATCGATCTATTAGGCAAGGATGACCTTTATCTCCATTTCTCTATGTTCTTGCTAAAAATGCATTAGGTTATTTATTGCAAAAGGCTAATCGAATGAAGCTAATTAAAAATATTTCCATTCCAAATCATACAATTCTTCTCAGTTCACATTTTGTTGATGACAATATACTTTTCATTCAAAATTTTGAAACTGAAATCAATAATGTCTTGGGGATTCTAAAATTTTACTGTGCAGTTTTGGGATCCATTCTTTCTCATCATAAAACTAAATTTCTTATGATCCAACCTGATCTGGTTCCTCATTGGATTCCTAAAGAATGGAAGCAAATTAAGCATGGGAAAATTACTTAATCCTTGTCCATTCCTTTTGGATTGGGGGTCACATTTTCTGATATGTGGAATTGGTTTATAGTCAAGCTAAAAAATTAAAAAAATTCCTGAGGAAACAAAAAAAATTCTCTTGCTGGTAAAATCCAAGTGCTTAATCAAATATTCTTGGCTTCTTGTGTTTACTATTCTTCTTGTTGGATGCCATCTAAAAAAGGTTATGAAGACCTTAATAAAATCATTCAAAAATTCTTATGGTCTAAATGGGATGGAAAAGTTGGTTTCAAAGCTTCATCTTGGGTTCACTGCATACAACCTAAAGATAGAGGTGGACTTGGCTTGTTAGATCCCAAAACACAAGGGACTTGCTTATCAAAAAAATGGATGATAAGGGTTGTGTTTGGAGAGGAAAAATGGGAAATTCTTGTTTTCCATTGAATTATACATGCTACTACATGAATAATAAACTTGGCAAGGAGCTAGATGGTTGGATAAGATTTGTTGGCATCATTGTTTCATATTAAGGCTTCATTCCCCTTACAATCAATATGGAAGGCATGACAACAAGTTTGCAAATTTTTTGAGTTGGAGGGATTCCTTGCAAGATGGTTTTAGTTTTACGTACTTCATCTATTTGGTGGAACAAACTTGTTCAATATCATGGCCATCCACTGGCAATTACCTTCCCAACACAAACTAATTACCTTTTCAAGAAGGTTGTGCAACAGTTTGGTGATATTTGGGATTTTAACTCCCTTGGTTGGAACTAGTGTAAATATATCAAAAACACCTTCAAGCTAAACAAAAAAATTCAAGGGTTTGTGATTTTTGTGAAGTCATTATTTTTGATGGAATTACTCATGGATCTTTATACACCCTTATATTGTAGTTTTTTCAAGGACTAGCAATAGATTGATAAATACTAGTTTTACAGTTTCCCCTTGAAGAATATATCTATTTAAAATTACTCCTAAAGATGATATTAAATCCAAGCCTCAATAAAAAATGGAAATGTAGGTTCCATGAAAAGAAATGGAGGAATTTGAGTGCTCAGATTTGCAAATCTAAAGATGAGGCTAACACTCAAATTTTGACATGGAAAATTTTGCACCAAAAACTTCCTGTAGGGGATAGATTGAAAAAATTGAAACTTCAGCCAACAAATTACCCTCATTATCAATGCTATGAAAGTTTGAAGCATATTTTTTGGGATTGTGTAGGGGCAAAAAGGAAATCGAATGCTATCTTTGGTCATTTCCTTCCAATTTTTTTATCACATTTTGTATTGGAAGGAGGTTGTTTTGGGTGTTAGTCTACAAAATAATGTGGTTGCTAGTTCTATAAGATAAACTATTTTACTAAATATATGGAAAATTAGAAGTTCATAAATGTTTTCTAATCATGTGGTTGATTAGGAAGTAGAAATGCTAAAGCTTTAGTTTGACATCATTCTATAGTTTATTTGTTTGTGTTTTCAACTGAAGGATGGGTTAAAGGAAGATGCAAAGCATACACAACATTTGGAGGCAATCAAGCTTCAATTTTTACAGCTCCATGATGGTAAAATTTGTTGCTCTAGACAACTAAAATGCTTATTCAAATTCAAAATACAAGTGTTACCCTTAATGTTTTTCATCTTTGTGGTTGTAAATACGTCAGAATATTAGTCTCCTTTATTTGTATGGTTGTTCCTATACATAGTTTCTAGCTAAATGTTAGACAGATCTGCCTTTGGTGTGTAAGGCACTTGTATAATATTTTTTTGTTGTGTTGTTATTGCTGTTATTTGCTATTTCTTATTATTCCCCGTGTAATTCCCTTTTGGACTAATTTATTCTTTTGTAATTCAATTTTATTTAATACAAAAAAAATATGCAACTAGTGAAAGATCAAATAAAATATGATCTATTGAAAAAATCTTCCTCTTGCTAAATGGGATGCAACGAAGGTTTTCAAGGAAAGTCCAGTTTTCAAGGATCAACATGGTCATCCTACCAAAGCTCGTATTCAGAAGGAGGGAAATGAGGATGATGAACCATTCGTGAGGTATGGATTTTTGCCAATGTTTTGGGTCTGCAGGGTCTGATTGAAGGGCAGGGTGAAAATTCAATTCAGGGTGGTGATCAGATGGAAGAGTGAGTGTTAGAGCTAGCACAGTTTTTGTTTGTTTTCCTTCCAGGGTTCTGCGGACTTGTCGTTATTTAGTATATTCTCTTATGCATGGGGTTTATGTATTAATTGGATTTTGGGTATAAATATTTGTACTTTGGGTGGGGTAATAGTATCAAATTGTATATAGTTTGAAATTGGTAGATTATTAGGTAGGGTATATAGGTTTCTAATATGGCTTGTCGGATTTCTCATCAACATTTTGGTCCGTTTGTACACTTTTTGAGGCTATAACCAGAGGTTTTCTCTCTGGCTCTTTCTTGTCAACATGCCCCCCAAAGCCAAGATTAAATATTACCTATCTATTATACTATTAATAATATAGTGGTCTTCCACTCTTGCTTAAAAAAAAAACATATTAATTGGTGAACTTGGAAAAAAGAAGAGAATCATTAAACCATGGCTAAGAAAAAAATTCTTCAATGCATAGAGGAACATCAAGAGGTTTTTTCTTCAATTAGTATTAAATAAGTTTTAAGTTATAAATAAAGACATGATTTAATTAGTACTTACCAAACATGTATGGGAAATAGTATTTAGGTTTAATATAATAATTATAAATAGAAGGTGTTGTCTATTATACAAGCATCAAGGAATTATGTTATAAAAGAGATTTTATCAAGAATGTTGCCCCATTGAAGAGGCCTATGTTTTATTAAAGTGATTATATTATTTTATTACAAATAGATCTACTATTTCTATATGTATTTTTTATTGAAATATTATTTTGTAAGAAGGTTATTAACATTTAGTATTTGTGTTCTTTCTAGGAAAGAGTGGGAATAAGACTAAATACATTGTATAGATTTGTGTGCCTCATAGAGGTCTTCAAAAAGGGTTGATTTCAAATTCATTGGAAAGAGGGCCTTGAGAGCTTTCCAAAAATGGGTTACAATAAATATTTGGATTAGTATTTGTTAGAGTGAATGGTTTTACCATTGACATTTTCTTAAAAGTTAACTTACGGGTAGTTTGCATTTAATAATTTATTTGTATTTTAATTTGTTTTTGTATGTTGGTTACCTTCTCGTACTGACCTTCTCGTGCCTTTTTAAGGCATGTTGTGTACATTAATTTTCATCTCAATTTCATTCTTCACTCCTGGTGAAATAGCATCTCGTGTGTTGCTTCTCTCATTCGTGAAGGTTTCTTTTGGTTTGTAGTTGCTCCTGGGTGCTTTACTCTAACATGTTATCAGAGCTTGTCTTCTACAACCACCTTCCATGCTAAGAGATTTGCTAGACGTGAGTTGAAGGTTGTGAATCCTTGATTGGAGGTGCAAAACATTGTCTTAGACATGATTTTCATCACTAGATTGATCTAGAGGTGTCATTTTCCTGTGTTGAAGGGTTAAATTGTCAGGAGGCATGTTTTGAAGAGTTGGGCATGCCTTTTTCACGACATTCTGCCTATTGTTGCAAGAAATTTGCGTGCAACATTTGAGCGATTGAAGCAGTAGCATTAGAAGCGTGAATTTTTGAATCTAGGCATGATAACCCTTTTGCAGAGGCCGCGATTTGCATTTTTGTGAGGAGGTGTTCACACTTTGGAGGCTGCGGGTGCAATTTTTGAAGGGAGATTGGAGGTCAATATAATCCTACAAAGAAGGCAATTTGTTGTTTGAAGAATGATTACTTTAGAGGCTTGATTTAATCCTATAGAGAGGCATTTTTTTTTGCTAAAGAGGCATTCAATTTCTATTTGCAAGCTGTGAAATCTTCTATTGGAGGTTTGAATGCCTTTGGAGGGGAATTTTTGGTCATTAGTGAGTACCATGCAGAGAAAAGAACATTTTTAAGACCAAAATCACTATTGTTGAAGACGTAAAGATTGGTGGTATTTTTATTGGTTCACCATTTACTTGTTGGGTAAGTGCAAGAAGTTGAGTCCACGAAACGTGGAAGTTTTTTCCTTAGCCAAAAAAACAAAATCGGCATTGCAAAAACGGGATCCCGTTTAGGTTCAAGTTCCCAAGCCTAAAATCAGAAAACGAGATCCCGTATTTTAAAAAACGGGATCTCGTTTAAAACGGCTAAAAAATGAGATCCCACTTTTCAAAAAATGGGATCCAATTTTGAAAATTTTCTATTTTTGGAAAGTTTTCAAAACAAAAGTTTTTGTTTTTGGAAACTGTCCATTTTTGGCGATTTTCAAAACGGGATCCTGTTTTGTAAAGCAGGATCCTGTTTTGTAAAAGCATAAAAAAATGATTTTTTTAATAAAACAGGATCCCGTTTCCTAAAATTTGAAATTAGATTTGCTTTGAGGTCGGGTTTTTGCCTTGTATTTTGGTTCGGGAAAAACATTGGGAATCCAAACCTAGGCCTTCAACCTGGTTTGACCTACAAGTTGAAGGTCCTAACAATGTCAAAGAAAAATATCGAGTTTGGACATATGGATGGTGACTTTTTTACAGAATTTTTTGACGAAATTAAAACCCTTTTTAGATGAGACAATGAAGATTCCAAATATGTATTTTTTTTTTTACAATTGGATTATTTTTTCTATTTTTCAATTAATTTATGATGAAATTGGTCCATAAACTTTAAATATCAAGGTTTTTAACTATTTTAATAACTTTTGATCAACATAACATTTTGACGAACGAATTGCACGAGAACAAACTTCAAACAATTCTTTTCAATTTAAAATAAAAAATAAAAAATGATAAGTTTAGGTCATCTTATGCGTGTCGTACATGACGATTTTTCAAAACGATAAATATGCTTAATAAAAATTTAACAAAAAAAATGTTCAATAAAAATTACAAAAAAATATCGAAAACAAGCTTTAGTGAGTCACAAATCTTTTCCCAAAAGGATTTAGAAAAAATCGGTAATTTAAGTCAAAATATGGATGTCATACACATGCATGGTATGGTAAAAAAAAGTGATTTTTAAACAGTGGTTTTTAGAAACGCCTATTGAAACTCAATCTGTATAATCTGGGTATTGAAATAAATTACATATTTGGAAACTAGACTCCGAGTACTACATTTTATGATCAATGAATTTTTTGAAGATTTCATCTCTAAGTGCTTCAAATTTTAAGGTCAAATGTGTCAAATTCTGAAAATCAGGGAAAACACTTCCACTTTTTGGCCAAAAAGTGGACTCAACTTCTTACTATCACCCTGTTGCGTGATACCTTTATTGGTGGGTTTCCTTACAATTGACATTTCAAGTGGCCACCTCCCATCGACTGTGAAGTCTCCATCCATCAGCCCCTTTAATTGTCTATAGACTTCAGTTGGTGTTTGTTGAGCCATTAACTTGTACCAGTCAAGCCTTTGCACTATCGGCCACCAAGTCAGCATCAATTAGTCACCAGAGGGTACACGAATATAAATTCCATCTCAGAGTTTTTTATATATAATTTTTTTTTTTTTTTATCAAAAAGTTTATAAGTTAACATTTGATTTATTATCCACAGGATGGCTTAATGTCCAGGTGATGCGGCTTAGGCACATCGCCCCACCTCAACTGGGCCACCTCTCACCCGCCACTTCATCGGTGGCAGGAGAGTGGCATTTTTAAAAATGTTTTTTTGAAGACATGGTCATATGGGCATCTAAGGGCTTAAGCCCAAGGGGCCTAATTTTTGCCCTAGATAGTTAGCCAAAGTCCTCTTTCTAGGGTTTTTTTTTTTTTGCATAACTTGGGCTAACAGTGGCGAAATTTTACAAATAAAATATTGTCAGAAAGCTGGTGATGTTTATTTTCTAGTGGTATAGGTTATTTTCAAAAGAAAATCTCTTTGGTTGCATTTATTGCTCGTTGAAGTCAAATATCCATTGTTCACTTATGAGCTCATAACTTTGCTCTGTTCCTTCATTTTTTGCGATTCTTGCGATGTTGGAAAGGTCTCTCTGAGATCTTCAGAGTTACTCATGTACTTTTTCCAGATTTGGCCCTTGGTATAATTAATTTAGTTTTTTCATGTTTTAACACTCTAGTTAATTACTTGGATATTTTGGCACCTATAATCTTTTTGGTTGCATGGGATGGCTTCATTTGGGCTACTTTATATGTTTTTCCAACAGTTTGTCCTTTGTGAACATTTTGAGCATCATTTGTAAGCACTCTCTTATATGTTAACACACTGAGATAAAGTGCCACACTTTTGTACATGTATTTTTGGGATTTTGCACATAAGGTTGTGCCATATTTTGTACTCGCACTATATTATAAAGTGTCATGGGGGGTTGTGTAGTGCCTTTGTTATTTTCCATCACACCTTTATCAAGTGAGTGTCCCTCTAAGACAACAAGAATCCATGCATGTGCGCTTTGTTTTTGCACACCCTTTTTCAGTTGCAGGTACTTTCTTATGTATTTTAAGATGTTGTTTCTTCTCCCTCATGCACTACATGGTGATACACAAAGATTTAGTGGATCTGTCATGCCTCTCCCAAGTAAGAATTATGGGGGGGTATCATACTATTCATGTTAATGCTTCCTTGGTTTCACTTTGGAGTGAGCTATGTATCTAGTATTTGTTCCTATGTACTAGGCGGATGCAGCGACTGGTTACCCATGCATTCTGGTGAGATGGAGCATTTACCATATTGAAACTCTTGCATTCTTGTGTTATGGAGGAAACCTTTTATCCTCGGTTGATCAATGTTCTTCAAACTATTGGCACCTGTATTTTCAACTTACATTGGTTGAGTAGTATCATTGGGGTCACACGTACAGATTCATGTGCCATTTGTATTTTTGATTGATAGATGTTTTTCCTTTTTTTTATATGACATTGTTCAAGTAGTGTCGTTGCGGGAACTCATGCAGATTGTTGTCTTCTTGATCCTGATCATCCTATTTCCAAAGGAGGTTCTTCAGTTTCAACACTATAGTAGAAATATTTTGACAATTATTTGTAGCTTCTTCCTGCTTCAGTGATGTTCTTCATGTTCATATTCTTCTTTGGGACATTTTTTTGGAGGTTTCTTAGTCCTTCATCTTGTTTTTCTCTCTTTTGGAGAGGGGTTTTTTCCCACAGGGTTTTTCTCCTTTTCTCCGGTTGTGAGAGATTTATTTTTTGCATTGTAGTTGTGCATGGGTACCTAACATGGCCTTGATGTTGGGACCCATCTTGCATCTCATTTTTCATTTTTTAGTTCCCTTAAGTTGCACTTAAGGGGGGTTGTTAGAGTGAATGGTTTTACCATTGAAATTTTCTTAAGTTAACTTAGGGGTAGTTTTGCATTTATAATTTATAACTGTATTTTAATTTGTTTTTGTATTTTGGTTACCTTCTTGTATTGACCTTCTCATGCCTGTTTAAGGCATGATGTGTACATTAATTTTCATCTCAATTTCATTCTTCACTCCTGGCGAAATAGCATCTCGTGTGTTGCTTCTCTCATTCGTGAAGGTTTCTTTTGGCTTACAGTTGCTCTTGGGTGCTTTTCTCTAATAGTATCAAGGGATATATGTATATTTTCTTGATGCTTGAACAATAACCAATGCTTCTTATTTATATTAATTTTATTAAACTTAACTATTATTTTTATGCATATTAGATAGACAATAAATAAATAGTGTAATTATAAATACCACATTATTTAAAACTACCATATTATTTAATACTAACTAATAAACCCCAATTGCAATGAAACAACTCACATATAATAGAATAATATAACATGAATTATGATAGAAATGCTTTATAATAATGTCACTTCAAGGGGGATACATCCAATAATATTCAATAAGAAACAATACTCTATAAAATGATAATAACTAGCCTATACCTCTTATATATAGCATACTTATACCTTAGAAACCACCTAGGTTGACTTAGTTACTTAAGTATAACTCATACGATACCTAAATACCTATTGTAATAATGGTTATGTAACTTATTTAAGATTTAAGGTAGCCACAATTTGACTACTCAGTTCTCAATACACACTATAGGGTTAAGGGCATAACATCCCCCCTCTTTACAAAAACATTGCCCACAATGCTAATTAATTATGGATGCATCTACATAAATATTTATCTCCATCTTGTTTTTATTTTTATTTTTCTTCTTCTTCATTTCATTTTCTATTTCTACTTCTCTACTACTTCTTGTTCTTTCCTTTGTTCTTGTTCGTGTTCTTTCTCTTGTTCTTTTTCTTCCTCTTAATCTTGTTTGTGTTCCTCTTCTTCTTGTTCTTGTTATTTTCCTTATTCTTGTTCCTCTACTTCTTGTTCTTATTATTTTCTTCTTCTACTACTTCTTCATGTTGTGAAGAACTAACTCACCAAAAAATATCCAAGAACTTCACTGATTCATAGCCTTAGAGATGAATTTGGTGTACAACCTAATTTTAGAATAAATCACACAAAATAAATCCAGTCAATCTAAAAAAGTTCTATAGTTTAATACATTTTTTGGATCATACTTCCCCAAAAATATGCTAGAAAGTCTTCGATTTACATCCTTGGTAGTGAATTTAGTAGAAACTCTAATTATGTAAATTAAATCATTGAATTCTACTCCAATTTCTCAAAAAAAATGATTGTAAAAGATTCAATATGTTCTTGAAAAACCCTCAAAAAATCAAGATTTTTTTTCAAAATATGAGAGATATGTTCATGGTTTAATAATCATGCTTAAATATCACTTATAATGAAACAACTTGCATAATAAAATAATAAACAATAGATAGTTGTGAACACTTGATAATAATATGTAACTTTAAGGGGGGTGCCTCCAATAATCTTCAGTAAGAACTCAATACTCAAGATGACGATAATAACAAACCTATACCTCATGTATATATACCATACTTATGCCTTGGATGCCACCCAGACTAGCCTAGATACTTAATTATAACCATTAGGACAACTTGAAAACATAAATATGATTATAATAATGATTGTGTGGCTAATTTAGGAGTTAAGGTAGCCACAATATAACTATTGATAACACAATACACCCTTTCTTCTTCTTCTTCATATATACCATACTTATTCCTTGGATGCCACCTAAACTGACCTAGATACTTAATACTTCAAAGTCTTATGATTGATGCTTCTTCAAATAGCCTATTTTTAGGTACCATGTTCAATAAGAGGTATTGAGATTTATTTTTTTATTGTTATGATATGTTTTATCTAGTCATTTAAACATTTAGATCATGGAAACCAACTCAACTACAATTATGAACTTTGAGATTCAACCTCAAGGTATCAATAATACAACAAAAATATTAAGAGTGATCTGCAAATCATCAAAACACATAAAAATGTAGAGATGATTGAAGGGAATACCAAAAAATTCTTATTAATGATCATGAATGAAAATGTTTATTTATACATGATTATGTAAAACTGAATCATATAGCAACTACCTAATCAATTATAAATGTCTTCTAGCAAAAAACTAACAACAATTTTTATTATCCTCCATTCTCCCTCATAATGAACATTGTAAAAAACAAGGAAAAAATATTCATTAGCTTATACCATTTCTCCCCCATAATGAACATTGGGAATAACACTAAGTAAACTTTGGAATATCGGAAAGCAATCACAAGCAAGGTGTTCTGTGAAAATATCATAAATTTGTGTTGCAATCAGACAATACACAAGTTCAACCAAACCTTGTTAAACCAACTCATGAATGTATTGGTGTTGGATGTCAATGTTTTAGTGCTTCCATGGAACATTGGATTTTTACTCATCTAAATAGTACTTACATTGTCACAATACAACATTATGGAGCCATCTTGGAGTTGTAGATCCTTTAACATCCTCCTCAACTAAATAGCCTAATAAGCAACAAAAGTGGCATCTTTGTATTCAGACTCTACAGTAGATAGAGATATAGAGGGTTGATTCTTGGATGTCCAAAAAATTACCACAAAACCAAGACTAAATGTATAACCAGAAGTACACTTCCAATCATCTATAGAGCTTTCTTAGTCAAAACTAGTATTTCCAACCAAATTATTCTCCTTGTAATACTAAAAATAGATACCATAATGCATTGTCCCTTTAAGATACCTATGAATCCTTTTAGCAGCACCCCAATGAGGTTTGGACATGAACTTGGAGACCAAGCTTACCACATATGTAATATTAGGTATACTGGTGGTCAAATAGAGAAAACTTTCAACTAACTATCTATACAGAGTGGGGCTCATAAAATAAGAATCATTTGAATTTGTAAAATTAACACCAATGTTCATAGGTGTGGCTACAAGATTGCAATCCCATGTATGAAATATCTAAAGAAGATCTGAAACTACTTTTGTTGAAACAAAATTATACCATCTATATGTTGCCAAATTCCAATTCCAAGAAAGTAATGCATCCTCAACCTAAATTAGCCATTTCAAATTATAAAACCATAGTTTCTCTAAGGAAAATTCCCCTTTTTACCTGTCCTCACCTTAGAAAACCAAATGTAGAGGCTTAATTCCACACAAGCTTGTTTCCTTCGTTCCACCTGGCACCTACTTTGTGTTTTGGTGGGGGCGTTTATGTTTAGGACACCCACACAGTGCACAAACATCTGCACGACATGTTGTCCCTAACAGATTCCCACGTCTAGAGCCTGTAGAGGCATTACCATTCCCATTGGGAGTCGATTTGTAATGCCTTCTTTGACCAACCGACCCAAATATGGCCATTTTCTTCACCCTTTCCTTCATATTCACTATTCCTGCATCCATTTGGTAGTTAGTTGATCCCTTCATTCTCTAGCTCTCCTTGAGCCCTCTCTTAGCTCTTCATCAGCTCCCCTACAATCTATTCACAAGCTCCAAGCAACTTCTTCAGCATTTCAAGCAACACTTTACACTTCACAGCAACAACATCAACACTCCATCACTAGAGCAGGTGTGGAACGGAACACCATGACAGTAGAGGCTTGAGTTCCTCTCATTTTCTCCCCTATTAGCCTTGAGCGCTTTGGGCAGAGGTGGTAAGCTTTCACTCCTCTCCTCGATTATTTGGTTGAGTAGCATAACACTATTTTGTAGTGTCTTTGTGTACTTTACTTCATTTCCTACTTTTCTATCTATCTATCTGGCTATCCGTGGAGAAGAGAACACCCAAACAGGGGTTTGACTGAGGCAAACCCCTATACAGC
>CM021104.1:649943877-649996797 GCA_007115665.2 Sequoiadendron giganteum | reverse complement strand
GAATATTACATTCTATCCTCAAGAACTCCCGCCTCTGAAAGTATAAAAGCAAGTGGATCCTCTAATGATTATATTCAATATTAATAAGATCAGTATTAGACGTACTCTCGTTGACGTCGGTTCGACGCTCAACGTATGTAGCATTGATCCATTACCTAAGATTAATGTTGACCCATCTTCTATTAACGCTTCTTCTGTTGACATTCGTGGGTTCGATAATGTTGGACGACAAGCCCTAGGCACGATAGTCTTGCCTTTGAGATTGGGACCCATTACCGTACCTACCCTTGTATATGTTATGTCAAAGAAGTTACCTTATAACCTTCTCCTTGGTAGACTGTGGATTCATGATATAGGTGAAATCTTGTCTACCTTACATAAATCTATTAAGTTAATTTGTAATAACCGAGTAGTCATAGTGAAAGTTGACCTTGATGTTAAGCACTTATGTGAAATGGCAATTGTTGGTCAAGCTTCAGTTGTGCCTACTCTTATTCCTTTAGTATCTTCTAATGTGTCGATGTTTACTCCAACAGTACCTACTACAAAGGATGCTCTTAAGGTAGATGTCCCTAAGGAAGATCCTTCTGAAGCGAGAAATCCTAAATCTTCTCCTTCTACCTCTTCTCAAAGGAATGCATATCTTGGTGATGATTGGGGTCCTTCAGACTTTACAGATTCCTTCGTTCAGGAATATAAAGTTGACCCAATCTACTTAGACCTTCCGACAACATCATTCACACTTTCTATCAAGGATGATTGTTCTTCTGTATCGTGAGATAATGTGAATGTGAGCTATAATGTCCTTAGTATTGATCCTCCTTCTGAGGAAGACGATTACGCCTCTACTAAGGATGACAATGTTGACAGCCCTATCAAGAAGGATGATGGCAATCTCGTAGAAGAGTATGTTCCCCCTTGCTGGAATAATTCTCTCTACGAGGATCCTCCTTCTTCTCATGATTTACAAACACGTTATGGCCCTGGCTTTAAGCTCGTCTCTAAGTATGGCTATGAGCGTAAAGGCTTTGGATGTAATGAACAAGGAATACAAGTCTCTATAGAATTTGTGCCTCGTAATCATAATTTGGGACTTGGTTTCTTGAATAAACGATCTGAGCAGAAACCATAGTTGAATGTTGACGTAATGTCCGCTCAACCTCGTTCTCACATATTGGACCATCCTCCTTTGTCTTCTATATGTGTGCCTTCTTCTTGTGAGCAGTCTAACTTTTCTCCACAAGAGAAAGGGTTGCTTCCTGCTCCTCATCCTTTATCTGAGCAAGAGCGGATCTTGTTTCAGATTCTAAAATCTCACTTAATTACTCTTCCTCCTCCCACATGCAAAAAATCTCATAAACATGATCATGAAAAATATTCTTTTTGTGCATACCATCAAGTGCCTGGCCATTCCAGTAGTCAATGTAAGACCTTGAAGGACAAACTACAAAAACTTCATGATTCAGGTGCCTGCTGATGCACCTGCCTTTTCTTCACATGACAAGTGATATCAAGGTTTACCTCTATCCTATACTAAATATCTTGCATGGTTCTCCTCCCCTGTGCATTGGGGACAGCGATAACTTGTTCTTGGGATGTGTGTCCTTCTTAAGGACCCCTCCTCTCTCTATGTCTTTTTAATGTAGCATCCCTTGAGTGGACCCTCTTCCTTTCAAAGGGTTCTCGAGGAACCTCTTTGAAAGATTTTCTCCTTCAAATCATATCTTGACGTCTAGCTTGGGGGTAGCCCAACTAGACCTACTTCACATCTTTGCGACTAGCTCGGGGGTAGCCCGACTAGACTTACTTCATATCTTTGCGTCTAGCTTGGGGGTAGCCCGTCTAGACCTATCTTTGCATCTAGCTCAAGGGCAGCCCGTCTAGACCTATCTTTGTGTCTAGCTTGGGGGCAGCCTAACTAGACCTCTTTTGCATCTTTGCGTCTAGCTTGGGGCAGTCCGACTAGACCTATCTTTGTGTCTAGCTTGGGGGAAGCCTAACTAGACTTCACTTTTCAAATAGCGCATCCCTTGAGTGGAAACTTCTTCCTTTTGAAAGGTTCCCGAGTGACCCCTTTGAAAGCCTTACAACTTAATGATGGTCTGCGTGACTATTTGCTCGATGATACGGGCTCTACTCCGTAGCGAGTTTTGCTTTTATCACTTTTACTCTGTGATACGGGCTCTACTCTAAAGCAAGTTTTTCTTTTATCACTTTTACTCTATGACACAGACTCTACTCTGAAGTGGGTTTTTCTTTTATCATTTTTACTCTGTGATACGAGTTCTACTCCAAAGCGGGTTTTTCTTTTATCACTTTTACTCGATGGGACAGGTTCTCCTCCTTGAGCGAGGATTGCTTTTATCACTTTTACTCGATGATACGAGTCTTCCTCCTCGAGCGGGGATTTCTTTTATCACTCTTACTCAGTGGTACGGGTTTTCCTCCTTGAGTGGGGATTTCTTTTATCACTCTTTCATTCTTAAACTCTTGTATATATCGGATTGAAGATTTGCATCTTCTTCATCCTGAGTATATGCCCTTTCTTCCTTCATCTTAGAATCCTTCTATGTATTAGTATATTTAACTCAGGGAAGACGCATAGTACTAGACAACCTTTTACATCGAGGTCTCTTTTACTTTGTTGATCTGAATCCTTTAATGTTCTAACATTGTCGTCTTGTGCAGTTCTTTCTTACTCTACTACTTTCTTGACCTAGTTTATCGAAGCACTCATCAATATTTGTGCTCGCTAAAGTGGGGGAAAAATGTATAGGAGAGAATTTGCACCCCTAAGGAAAATTCCCCTTTTTACCTGCCCTCACCTTAGAAAACCAAATGCGGAGGCTTAATTCCACACAATCCCACTACCTTCATTCCACCTGGCGCCTAATTTATGTGTCGATGGGAGCGTTTTTGTGTAGGACGCCCACGTGGCACACAAACGTCTGCGTGGCGAGCTAACGTCCCTAACAGATTCCCGCATTGGGAGCCTACAAAGGTGTTACCATTCCCATTGGGAATCGATTTGTAACGCCTTCTTCATCCGACCGACTCGAATATGGTTGTTTTCTTCACCCTTTCCTTCATATTCACTATTCCTTCATCCATTTGGTAGTTAGTTGATCCCTTCATTCTCCAGCTCTCCTTATGCCCTCTCTTAGCTCTTCATCAGCTCCTCTACAATCTCTTCACAAGCTCTAAGAAACTTCTTTAGCATCTCAAGCAACACTTTACACTTCACAGCAACAACATCAACACTTCATCACTTCAATAGAGCAAGTGTGGAATGAAACACCACGGCAGCAGAGAGTTCCTCTCATTTTCTCCCCTATTAGTTTTGAGCGCTTTGGGTGGAGGTGGTAAGCTTTCACTCCTCTCCTCTGTAATTTGGTTGAGTAGCATAACATTATTTTGTAGTGTACATTACTTCACTTCCTACTTTTCTATCTATCTATCTGGTTGTTTGTGGAGGTGGGAACACCCAAACGGGGTTTTGACTGAGGCAAACCCCTATACAACCCCAACACTTTCTCTCTCTTGTGTGCAGGTATTGAAGACATTCACGAGCTGGAAGCTTCATCAATCACATGGTCGTAAGCATTTCCTTTCCCTTCTTCTCCTTGTCCTTATCTACTTCACTTCTATTTCAGCTTTATCGCTTTCTATCATTTCCTTACAATCTAGAAGTTCTCAGTAATCGAATTGCTAGTAGTCACTTAGCTATTTTCTAAGACATTCTCTCTCTCTAGTTTGTATGAGATGCCAGTGTGCCTCGGGGACACCAACGTATTGCGTTGTCATTTGTATTCCATGTTGTCGTTCTTTAGTCGAGAGCTTGACAGCTTGTCCAGAGAATCTTTATGACCTACTCTTTTTGGTTCTAGAACTTTCATTGTTGTCCTTTGAGGTAGTTTAGGGCAGTTCGCCCCGTGAGGCTCTCTAATTGAAGAGAACTCATGAGTAGTGAATCCCCCTTCTCTACACTTACAAAGCCTTTTTTTTTTAAGGTAAGAATCAATTCTAGAGTACTATGCTCTCCAGGTACTTATTTTAGACCATACAAAGCCTTCTTCAACCTATTAAAAAAATATTTTTTGGAAGGGACTTTAAAACCTTGAAGTTGAGGAACACAAACTATCTCGTCAATATAACCATTCAAAAATGCACTTTTAACATTTTGATAGAGTCAATACCTTCATGTTGAGTGTATCTTTTCTAACCAATCTAGCCTTATATTTATCAATAGTCCTTTCAAATTTATATTTAGTTTTATATATCCACTTTGTACTAACAACATCCTTACTAGGGAACAATTCAACCAAATCCCAAGTGTCAATTTTCTTAATGGATGTCATTTCATTTTTCATGGTTGCAACCCACTCTTCATTTGTGTTGGCTTCTACAAAAATTTCTAGCTCATCATTCCGTATAACATGAGTCATGAGAGCATGATTAACTTGTTTATGGGATATTCATCTGATAAAAATTAGTATCCAACATGAGTGATGGGGGATGATTTTTCTTAGTTCTTGTTTGGCATTTCTTATATCTCCTAGTCTCCACATTTGAGGATGAAGGTTTTGCATTATCAATGACTTGTAATTCATCAAAAACAAGTATATGATAATCCTCTTTGTCTACATCATTCACAAGAGGGTTAGATTTCTTCAAATCAACCTCAATGTTATCCTTTTCATCAAGAGTATATTATTCTCTTTGATCAAGTATGCCATCTCTACTTATGATTAATTTCTTATTGATAAGATCACATAATCTATAAATTTTTCTTCATAACCATAATCAATGAAAATACATTTGGGACTTATTTAATCCAGCTTTGTTCTTTTTCCTTAGGAATATGAGCCTAAGCAACACAACCAAAAATCTCTATATGAGAAGCAAATGGTGTCAAACCAAACTGAGCTTGTTTAGGATTCATTCCATGAATCATTTTTGTGGGACTCCTATTCAACAAATAAACTATAGTAGTTACTACCTCTGCCATTTTTTTTTTATCTAGTTTCTCTTATTTCATCATGCTTTTAACCATTTAGACAATAGTCCTACTTTTCCTCTTAGTAACTCCATTTTTTTGTGGAGTGTAGGAACTATCTCTAAATCCCATATTCTCTACAGAAATCCATAAATATATTTAACCTATAATCTCCCCCATTATATATTCTAACAACCTTAATGAATTGATCACTTTATTTTTCAACTAATTTTTTGAACTCAATAAACTTATCAAAAACTTCTAATTTATCAACCAAATAGTAGACCCAAGTTTTACGAGAAAAATCATCAATGATAGAGAAAATAACTAGATTTATTTAGTGAGAGAGATTCCATAGGACCACATAAATTAGTATGAATAACTTCAAAGATTTTCTAGCCCTTCTAGACAAAGCAATCAAAAAAGTACTTCTATGTTATTTTCCAAATAAACATTCTTCACAAATTTTTGATTTATTTTTAAGAAATAACAATCCTTCAACCATATGTTTCTTCTTAAGAAAATAAAACCATCAAAATTGAGATGTGCGAATATTTGATTTCATAGATGACTATCATGTGCACTTTTTTTGTAGACAAGACCTACTTGCTTGAGGAAAAATGAAGGGGGAAATTATGAACTATCATCAATGTTAGTGAAACTACATATCTTTGTAAATTATCTTTAATTATACATTCATTCTTGTAAAAAACAACTTGATAATTTTTTTCATGCATTTGAACAAGTGATAACAAATTATTTATTCAAGTAGTAACTAACAAAGTTTCATAAATATGTTTAATTTTACCATTTTCATTTGTTACTTCAGTGGTTCCTTTTCCTTTAGTCCCGTGTGATTTATCATCTCCCAACACAACATTACTATTATTTTTCATCCAAATTAATAAACGTATTTTCATTTGAATTCATATGTGAGGAACAACTAGAATCAATATACCACATAGTTTGTTCATTAGAGCTTGTATTCAAACAAGGAAGAAATAGATTTTATGTATCTTCTACAATACTATGGGAAGATTGCTTATGCCAACTTTAGACTTGTAATGGCCAAATTTATTACAATGAAAATACTAAAAATATATTGTGTCTCTACCAGTATCCATGCTTCTACTATGCTTCTACCTCTATAATTGTTACTTCTTCCTTGAAAACTAGAGGGTCTTCCACAATCATAGCCCATACGTCTATAGTTGTGACTAGACTCACCTTTATGCTTATTTTTTAAATGATAGTTGAATTTCCCTTAGATTTTTTTCCCTCTTATGTTTTCCTTAGATGCAAATGCAAGTTCTAAATATTTCTCACTACTTTTCAATCTTTCTTCTATTATTAATAGAACGTCATTAATTTATCAAGTTCCATGGATATAAGATCTTTTGAAATTTATATTGTGGAAATAGCATTTTCAAATTTAGAAATAGAACTTCTTAAAATTTTCTCAATCACATATTGATTACTTACATCATATCCTAAAATTCTCATTTGATATATCACCCCTTCAACTTTTGTGAGAGATTTATTAATTGACTCATTTGGACTCATTTTAACATTTTCAAAAATATTCCTTAGTGTAACTTGTAATTTAGTTGCATGAGCACCGTGATATGCATTTACAAGAATATGTCAAGCTTATTTTGAATGTACAACACCACTTATCCTAGATGAAAGATTTATTGATTTAGTGTACCCTAAATTATAACTAAAGATTCATTATCCTTCTATTCATTTTCTTAAGTTCTTGTTTGTATTGATTATTTAATGCATTAATATCTCTGGGTTCTTCATACCCCCTACTAATAGTTTCTCAAGAATCCTTATATTATAACAAATTTTACATTCATGTACTCCAATAAACAATATTTGTCCCATCAAAAACAAGAACTAGCAATATTGATGTACCCACAAGAATTGTCATCTCAAAAAATAAATGTAGGAGATTACTTTTGCTAAAAATTAAAGCCAAATTCCAACATGCTCTTCTTGCAAAATTATCAAAACACTCTTTCCTTTGCAAATTCAAATTTGATGATTGATAAATACCTAATTTTTTTTTACTCAAAAATAGAAAGAGAAAATAAGCACAATGAGGTTTCCTATATTCTTACTAGTTTAATTCCTCCTTCTAGCTAGTAATATTTGCTATCACTTAAAATTGTACCTTTTTGTTGAAGCTAGTTCAATGTTCTAGTGACATAATGAGAATGAGGTCTCAAGGTGTGGGATCCTTAGATTGAGATCAAACCTCCAAAGAAGGCTAGTTCCTTTCTAATCCCAAATGCATGTGTTCATCAAACTTAACATAGAATAAAACTAAATCTAACCCTATTCTAACAAATCAAAGAGAAAAAGGGAGAGAGATTAAAAAAAGGAAAGCGGTGGTGTTACACCAAGACTTAGCGAGTTTCCTCCTTGCTTACAACAACATAAGAAATCAATTAAAATTGTAAGGACTCTCACGGATCTCTATTTTACCAGTTTTCATGGAAAAATATGGAGATAAGGAGTTTTACAAACACTAAGAAGGAAAAAAGATCCACAAATAATCCTTGAAAATAATCGCATAACTCATTCAAGCATAGAGGTAAGAAGATTTAAACATAATAGTAGAAGTGAGAAGAGGAGTAACAAACATATTTTATTGATTCAAAGGAATTGAGCCTATTTACAGTTGCAAATAATAGTAGAGGATGCAAGCATTTAGTAGAGAAACTAAGGAGAAACTCTCGTGAAATGAGGGTAGCAGGCTGTTTATACTCGCAGAGAACATTTCTAATCAATGCCATGTCGGGAGATTAGATCTGCCGAAGAAATATGATGAGAAACATTTCTAATCAAGGATGGTGCATGTTAGAGAAGGGTGTCTGCAGCATGGTCGAGCATGAAACAGTTAATTCATTGGAGCATAATAGACTTGACAATTGGTAGGTGTTGCAGGTAGAGTCTTTTGAGTCTTCCTTCTCTACTGAATACTAAGTGAAGGGGGGCCCATTGACCAATGAGTCACTTGGCTCAAACAATGGTGCAGTGCAAGGAAAGTGGCAGGCTCATTCCTTGAGAACATGTGTCGAGGTGATGCGTGGAAATCTTTGAGTCTCACCGGCGACTTCATTAAGTTTCCTTTTGAGACCCACGAGCCCGACCAAACTAACTTTAATGCCTCTACCAGTGGAATGATGTTTAAACTTGCTGGGACTAATATATACATACAATAACCACCAGTCTCAAGAAACCACAATGAAGTCGTTCAACACCATTGCAAAATAAAACCCATTCATATTTGGTAAAACACTCGCCATTGTAGTTGTAGAGGAGGTCGATGTCCTTTTTTGGCATCAACCTTTTATTTTCTGACATTTAAAGAAAGGTAGTTAATAAACTCAACATAGAAAGGAGAATATAAAGACAGCAAGCTACAAGTCCTTTGCCTAGCAACTCTACAGGCCAGGCAGTAAGTTGCCCCCTCCCTCCCCCCCAAAAAAAAATTATTCCTTACTCATACGCTATGAGAAGAAAGGTGCTGAAAAAACCCTTAAGGGAGAAAAATAAAATATATATAATATAGGTTTTTGCCAGGGAAACAAAAATTGTGCTTAGAAGATGAGGACAAGGGGCAAAAATCAGAAGGGAGAGGATGGTCCTAGGTGTCTTGAGTTCACTAAACCATAGCAGGTACCTTAAAGAGGTCAACATCTAGAGGAAGAAAGTTTAGGTAACACCAAATAAAGTTTAATCAACCACTTGTTATTCTATGATGCCTTCTCATCTCCTTTGCCCTAATTTCTTGGGGTTTTCCATATTATTGGATGGGCGGGGTTGATATTAAGGCATTATGCTTTATTTAGCATTTTCTAAAAACTTTATTTTATTAAACACATTAAGGCATAGGAGTGACTTTTCTTCAAAATCATAACTTTGAAGAAGTGGGAAATAGATTAGTTGATATAATAGAAACTTCAGCTATTAAAGAATTTATAATGGGTTGATCAATAGGCCTTTGGCATAATTAAGTTTGTGGTGTTATACTAATTGCATTAATCAAATGTCTTCAAAATAGGGAGATTCTCTTAAACGGTCTTACTTATTGGATTTAATATGAGTATATTTATTAGGAAGTAAAAGATAATAATTTACTAAACAAGAAGATGTTAATTGGTATTTTAGGAACTCATCTCATAAATATTTTTTTAAGGAGATTATACATTGTAAAAAGTTTACTTATAATTTGAAATCATTAGGAAGAATTAGTATAACTTTTGATAAAGCACAATCTCTATAATTTATATTGGAGAAATATATATATACACACACACATTATTTTAGTATTAGTTTAATTTTCAAGAGGTGACACCAACAAATATAATTTATTCCTAATGTGTAACAATACAATAGGGTTAATTCTTCAAATAGATTATTTTAAAGGATGAAGATGCACTCAAAAAGGGGATTTCATAGGGATAACAGGTCTTGATTTAACTTATTTTATTCAAGAACAAAGAAAATTGATTAAACCCTTCTCTCATTTAACCCTAAACAATTGGAGTGGTGATTATCATTATTAATTTCATTGTAATAAAATTAAATCAAATCATAAATGGTACCCATTGTGATAATTGGGCGATTAATGTAGGACATTCGAGCATGTTTCTCATTTTTTGAGGTATTTCCACCCTCAATCCATATAGATAGCCCTAAGAGGGAAGGATTCTTAGAATATTCCCTTAAGATGTCTTGTCCTTATAGAAAACAACTTCCATTTTAGATTGGGTTAATTAGATTTCACCACACTCATCTTATTTGACTCATTTCCTTCCATGTTGGGTGGCATGCTAGTTACGACATTGAAAGTGTGGTAACCCCATGTGTACACATTAGGAACCACACCATTGATTATGATTAGACATTAGAAATGTATAAGGTTTATTTTTAAATAAAAAAGTTAGTTTTTGTGTCATCATTGATTTGCATAAATATGGGAATGGCATAATTTTGTGAAGTGCCTCCATGTAGCATATTCAAGCTTCAAATTTGATGGGTTGTGTCAATACTTTCATACTTACCTAATTTTGTTCCTTTGAATTAGATGCTTGAATCAAACATGAAAGGGGGACAATGACATGAGGATTAAAGGCATATCACAAGCACGACTAGCCCATGTAAGATTTCTCATTTTAGTTATAATGAATGGGAAATGAGAAGGGGGGCATGAAATGATAAACTTTTAGTGACTTCTACATGATGTTTTCTTGTAAAAAAATTAGGATCCAAAAGCCTCAGCATCCCATTCCAGACATAGAGTCATTGTGGTCTCATAACAAACTACAAAATCCCTAAGAAAATAGAGACAAAGAAAGACGTGTAGGCTACACTTGGAGGAAAAAAAAGGAATTAAGGATCATACATTCCCCTAATGAAAATATAGAGTGTGCAAATGAGACAACTATTATAATATGTACATAATTTAGAAAATAACCTCAAAAATAGTATTTGAGTTGTATCAAATTCACTCCAAGATAGGAAGAGTTTCCTCATCTAGCCTTGAGAGTTAGAAAGTGTTGGCCTTTTTGCAACTAGTGATAGCATATGAGCCACTCCACATGGCATCAAATTTTATGTGTCTTATAGCCTTGGATCTATTAGCATCCCACTTTGGAACAAGGTCTTTCTCTTTGAAAATTTGATCGGTGCCCTTCCTATCAAACATTGTTTTGACTTATGATTGATGAGCCTCAAGGCTCTTCATAGTCTTTTCCCTTGTTTCTTCCAATTCCATCAACTCAAGTAGCATCACTTTCTAGCAACTCTAACTGGTGTGTGTGTTCAAGAGCAAGAAACTCTAGGGATAGAGGAAGTTTTTCTTCTCTCTCATAGACAAGCATGAAGGGGGAGTTTCTATTGGCTCTTTTGGTTGTGATTCTATTGGTTTAGAGATTTGTCCTAAACTTAGTGTGTCAAGATCTTTGGTTGTCCTCTATGGATCTCTTGATGATCCTTATGAGATTCTTGTTTGTAGACTCAACCAAGTTGGTGCCCTAAGGATAATAGTTTGAAGAAGTATTTAAGTAGACTCCATACTTAACTACCCATGCACTAATGTGTGTACTAAAAAAGGCTTTAGAATTATCAAAGGTGATGGTAGAAGACATACCAAACCTCGTTATAATACCCTCTAGGAAATCCAAGACCACAACCTCATTAGCCTCATTAAGTGTGGTTTCCTTCATCTACCTTGTGAAGTAATTTGTGGTTATCATAATCCATTTGTTTACAACACTACAAGGAGGTTTGATCATGTCGATGAAGTCTAAACCACATTAGACAAAAGGATAATCAGATTGAATGGGATGGGGAGGGAGGATGACTAGTTTTTCCCTACCTATAAAGAAAGCACATTTTTAACAACTCCTTACCCACCTCTAGAAATCATTGAATAAACTTGGCCAATAGTAACCAACTATCATGATTTTAGTAATAGAGGTTTTAAGGGAGAAACAACCTCCTGAAGGGTCATCATGGAAATCTCCAAGAACTTTATTAGTTTTATCTAGCTCAATGCATCTTAGTAGCACTCCATTCATATCTATTTTGAATAAAACACCATTAAAACAAGTATAAATGGAATAGACTGCAACTTAAAATATCTCTTCCTTACCTTGTCAAGGCCATGAGGATATCTTCCTGACTATAGAAAGGTAGTCATCTCATATGCCCAATTATTTGGAGTTTAAGTACAACTAATTGGGCCTCTTGTCATAAAAAATAGGCGGTTTAATTATCGACCTAAAATTCTACTACAAGCTACTCACCCAACCCCCTACCCCTTACTAGCTTGGTGATCTTGATATACCTATCGTAATCCATGACTTTAGTAATCTAAACAACTCTTTTCTCACTTACATTTTTAATCAACAGGAAATCCTTGACACTAACATGGGGAACCATTGGCTGGGTCTTATTGTTAGAGAGCATATGTCTAAATTTATTTAGCACTCTAATTACAACAAAAACTTATTTTTCAAAATAGCCATACTTGATTTTGTGGTCATTAATCATTTCATTGAAAAAGGCTATTGGCTACTCTAGCCTATCAACATTCAATTGTGACAAGACATGGTCAATATACTCAATTCTCCTCCAAAGGTGTAGAGAACATGAAGTCATTATTATAGTTTGGAATGGAAAGTGTAGGGTCTAGGGCAATTGATTGCTTGATAGCATCAAAAAAATTCCTTATTTCATCCAATTGAAAACACCGTTCTTCTTCAACATGGAAGTGAGGGGTTTTGCAAATGCAACAAGATTGTATAAAAACCTCCTTATAAATTTGATCCTCCCCAAGAAGCTTTATAGACCCTTCTTATAATTGGGGAGAAGATGAGACAAGAGGGCCTCCACTCTTTTTGTCAATTACAATACCCTCTTTTGAGACTAGGTGTCCCAATAATTTTCCTTGGTTGGTTGCAAGCATTTTTGGATTCAAGGATACACCATACTCTTTGCACCTTTCAAAAAAATTCTCAAGTTGATCTAAGTGATCACACACGTGCTTTAAAAAGATCATGATATCACCATGATGTACCAATACAATGTCATCTAAGAAGCCCTTCAAAGCCATATCCTTTTCCCTCTAGAAGGTTGTGTCGGCATTAGTTAGTCTAAAAGGCATCCTCTTGTATGCTAAGGTACCCCATTTAGTGGTAAATGCAATCTTATACTCATCTAACTCTTGGACTAAAATTTTTGATGTTATCTCACAATGAAAAAGTGATTTCACACCCAAAAAATAAAAACAATGAAAACACTTTGTTACCTCTTCAGCTATATGATATATCTATCTCAATAATACCAATACTTTCCTTTTGATACAAATATTACACCTCCTAACAATGAGAATGCTAGTAAATTATAACTTAATAATAAGATCACTTCTTTTTTTCATTTAATTTAACCACATAATTTATATATGAAATACATTCATGACAATATATATAATCTTACTAATTATCATCTAATCATACAAATATTGTGTAGAACACGTATTCACACAATACATAGATTACAATTTCTATAACATAATATTTCATGCATTGAAATCTCATTTATTTTGATTTTCTATTTTAAAGTTACATACATATATACAACTTTCTTAAGCAACGTAATACCTAGTTAATTCAAATCTTATTTATTTCATTAACATAGTCTTAAGTTCCTCATAAAAATATTAAATCATATTATACAAATAAATAACTCATATACAAAATTGATACTTAAGATTTAAATGAGTTACCAATAATAATATGTATAGGCCTTCCAAATTTCCTTGTTTGACCTATTGGATTTTATGTTGAAGAATTGCTCATTTTAATAGAAAGATAATACGTAATTGAAAATCAAATGTTTACCCATTAAATAGTTAAATAACAATTTATACTTCATTTATGCATTAATGTGGAATGAGCTACACTAGAATGAAAGAAGGCTAGTCACTCAATGGTCGAGTACCCCAACATACATAAGAAACATTCTAGATTTAAACTTCAATTAATCCCTCAAAAAATTTACATGATATTAAACCATTCTAAGATCTCTAATCATAAAATATGACTTAAAAAAGAGTGTTGGAAAATAAACTACACTTAAATTATAAAAAATAAATAACTCAATAATAAAACTCTATGTACAAAATCTTAAACTTAAATTCTTTTTAATTCATAAAAATAACATAACTATAATATTCAACAGTATTCATAGATATAATATTTAACAATAGCCCCCCTCCCAAATCAAACTTTTAATAAGCTAGATCTTCACGTTGATAACAAGTGAGATTATTTTATTCCAATTAGAGTTGTTCCTAACATTATTAAAGCAACGTTTCTCTCAAGTAGTCTAGGTTAACTACATATCTACAACATTAGAACAATATTCTATTTTAAAAAGAGAAAAATATGCAATGTGTGAGGAATAAGTTCATATCTCAAATGAAATAGCCGAAATGATAACATCTTCCACCAAAGTGGTGATGGAATAAGTTGGATTGCGAGTGGAACAATTGCTTCTAATCTCCCCTTTGGTGCCTGTCAATACGCTCAACTGACTCATTTTTATCATGGCTAGAGAAAATTTCTTAAAGAAGAAATCTTGATTCAAGGCAAAGTCATTGACAATTTGTTTGGTGCGAGAGTCTGTGTAAAGATTTTGATCAGAGGTGAAGAGGCCCTGTCGATTCATGAGGTCCACATAATACTTGTTATCAAATATGTTGGGTGAGCGAATGTCTAATACAGTGGTGTTGGCAAAATTTTTGCTTGGACAGGTGGCTTTCAACTTTTTGGCGAAGTCCTTGTTGAGAGTGTTGTCTTCTGTGGGGTATAACCGTTCTGTGAACGATGTGCAATGCCCTATTCCTATGGTGTGCCCACCTGTACTCACCCAATGTTAAAAATAAAATAAAATTTCGATAATTACAATGTGCAAAATATAATTTAATTTAAAATAGATGTAAAAGAGTCTATTAGATTATGTACATATTTTTTAGAATTAATTATTTTATTTTTAATACAATGTTTATGGTCTACCAAATTTTATTTGTGGAAATTATTTCCTATTTGTGATTGTGTAAATTAGGGGTACAAGAGTCAAGAAATAGTCAAGTCACATTTTGACTTTGATACCTGAAAAAACAAACAACCAAAAATATTATTTAAAATTTTCCTAAATGAGATTTGTGTGCTGCAACCAATCATTACTAAAATACAATTAATATGAATTGTATACTTTAATTAGAAGGAAAAATTCAAAAACTTGAATAATATTTAAGTATAGAAAGCCTTAGATAACAAACAACATATTGTTTACTTCTACACATAATGGATGATATAGAGAGAACCTGAAAGAGCCACAAGATCAATGACATCAAGGGCTTTCGCAGCAAGAGCCTTAATGAGGGTTGTTGCTTTGGAGGTTGGTGCTGGAAGGTTTGCAATTGTGGACTCATTGGTGGCAAACTTCAAGCTATCCCTCCGTCCTAGTGGCACTTTGTATCTTGGCCCTCCAGCCTATTATATATTAAAAAAAAAAATGACATAGAATGCATTACACAAATTATTTTCTTATATCACATGCAACTATAAAACATACAATTACAACCATAAATCAATTTTAATCACTCTACAAATATTATAAAACGTTCAATTACAACTTAAATTTGTATCACTCATATAAACTGAAAATTATATATATATACTCAACAATTGTAAAATTAATTAAACTTAAAGCCAATTTAAATATAAAATTTGATAGAGAGAAATAAAAAATATTTAAATAAAAGATTTTGATTAAAACATATAAAATATAATATTTACAATTATAATATCACAAATTCTTATTCTAAATTAAGAATGTTTAATCTATAAAATTTATCTAAACCATTCATATTTAAGCTGGTTTTATGTTTGATTAACTTCACTGGACAGAAAATTCACTCAACTTAAAATTACAAAATAAATTAATAACAGAAAATTATTAAAAATAAAAATAAAAAACTACAGAGAGCAAATTGTTAAAAATACAGGAAATAGATCAAAATATGTTTAAATTACTTAATATAGTGATAATAAATTTACCCGACACAGAGTCGCGAGCGGCCAGAGCAGTTATATCTGCGCAGGACACAACGACACCGCACGCCTTGTCCACACGCTTTTTTATGTCATTTATTATTTTAAAAGCTTTTTCCCGCAGTGTTAAATTTGGAGGGGCACCTTGCTCGCTCGGCCCGCTGGCTGATCCATCTAGCAGAACAGAAGCGTCACAGCCCTGGGCAACACCTTTCAACATTTAACACCACCTCACCAACCAAACAAACAAATAAATTGCTTAAAACCCTACCTGAACAAAAATAAATTACTTAAAACCCTACCTGAACAAATAAATTACTCAAAACCCTACCTGAACAAAATTAAATTACTTAAAACCCTACCTGAACAAAACAGTCATGAAAATGAAGACGTAGCAACCCTGCGGCCTGAGTAATATCCTCCTTTAGATAAAATTTGATGCGTTCCTCAACAATGGATTCCAGTTTGGGGCAGGTATTCCTATAAAATGTCCATGACAGTCCATCTACCAGAGGAGTGTTTGCATTTAAAGTCAAAACATTCTCTACTCCGGCGTAAGCAAGCGAAACGGAGAGAGCCAAAAACAAAGAGAGCACAGGAAGCTTTTCCATTGGAAAAAACATACAGAACTTAGATTTCCCATGGAAGAAGCAGAGCGTCGGTATTTATCAGCTCAAAGTCACATGCCGGCCGGACTGTTTAAGTGAAGTGGCACGAGAACGGTCATGGGATTGATCACTACTTCTCAAATTTCTTCCACATCGAGGAAGAAAAGCACCATACAATAAGAAGTGCATTTAAGGCTGTACTCAATTTAAAGTGACTTTTTTCTTTCCCCGGTAAACAACCGGCACGTGTTCAGTGTCCTTAAGGATAAAGAGTCGGGAATCCGTGTGTTGAGCACGATGTATCTTTTGTTTAACTTGATCTTTTTAATGATAAAATATTGACTTTTTTTTGTTTTAGTGTGCGAATGATAATTTGTTTAGTTGAAAGTAGTAAGTTAAAAATTATTTTTATTTATTTATTTATTTATTTATTTTAAATAATTGATATATTGTTGTGTCAATCGGATTTCATGTTAAAAATGATGTCATAGGTTTCAATCTCTTTCTTTTTTAAATCATATGTAAACGATTGATATATTGTTGTTGTAATTGTAGAGAAAATGATTAATGGTGTCAATTGTATTTCCAATCTTTTTTCTTTTAAATCATATGTAAATAGTTGGCATGTTGTTGTTGAGATTGTAGGGAAAATGATTAATGGTGTCAATTGTATTTACAAAAAAAAGTTTCTTCTAAATCAATGTGTAAAGAGTTGATATGTTGTAGTTGTAGAGAAAATGATTAATGGTATCAATTGTATTTCATGTCAAAAGTAATATGTCACGGGTTTCAATCCTTCTTTTCTTTTTAATCATATGAAAATAGTGGATATGTTGTTTTAGTTGTAGAGAAAGTGGTTGATGGAATGTAAATTTTTTAGGTTGAAAATAATAAGTTAGAAGTTGAAACATTTTTCTTTTAGAATAGAGTAGAATAGAAGGTTTTTTAGCTTCATGAAGCCAAAGATAACCTAGATTAGATGATATGTAAACAATTAGTGTGTGCAATATGTAGATTGTTAAAAAAATAATGTAATGGTAAACTCTTTTGCTTGAAAGTAGAAGGGCATGTGTTTAAACCTTCTCTTGTGAATACATTCATTATTGTTGTAATTGTGCTTGGTGTATAAAAATGAATAGTTCAAACCATAGCAACAAAAATGTTTCAAGGATAAATTGACAAATCAAAAGTATAAGATTAAAAAATAAAAAATCTAACAAAAGTAGAAAGAGGGACAAAAAAAACTCTTTTTAAAATTTAAAGACATTTCCATAACATAGAGATATAGAGAACAAATAAAATTGAAAATTAACACATAATTGTCAAATATAGATTTTTGTTGTTTATGTTTAGATTTAAAATCATGTCGGGGAGTTATGAGAGCAATCCGCTAATTAAAAAAAAGGTTAAAATGTGGGGTATAAACCCTATCAACACAGGGTTGGTGAAATCTGACGAATTTATTTCATTAAAAATCGTCATTCTACGGATAGAGAATATCTATGTATTAAAAAAAAAATGTATAGTACTATGATTTCAAAGCCATCAAAAGATTGGCGATGTAAGGCAGAGATTCAATCCAGAGATCTTGGAATGCATGTCCTTAAAAACTTATTTGAGCCTCTTTAGGCAATCTGATTTTCATTGTCATCGTCATAACCTGTGAGCATGTACTGTTTAGAAACTGAAAGCAAGCATCAAGTGACCAAATATTTTAGTTGAACGTCACATATAATGTTGCCCAGTCAATGGGGGACAAGTCTGCACTTCAATCTTCTCACCATTAATGTTGTAGTGAATGGGCATTTCTATAATGATGTACTTTAAAAAAAAAAAATATATAGCAATGGTGAAGTCCATGACTTCCTCTATATTGGCTTAAGTTTGAACTAGAGGCTCCTTAATGGTATCCTTGTAATTTCAATTAATTATTTAAAAATAAATAAATATATTTGGATCTTAATCATTAATATAGATGGTAATGAAACAATTCATATTTATAGATAAAAAAAAATATTGGTAGTATATAGTGTTTGTGTTATCTCTATCAATAATTTTAAGTATTTTATGCATCTATTAAAATGCATGTGGATCTTTTGGCCTCTACAATTCAAGGAAACAAATTTATCAACTTAATGTTTTTTGTTTCAATTTTTCATCTTAAAATTTCATTTGTAAAGTATATTAAAATAAACATAACAACACACATGAAGTATGTGAAAACAAAGTTCAAAGCAGTAGAAAAAGGACCTGTTCTTATTACAAGTTGCATCAACACAATTTGAATGTAAGAATAAAATTGTCATAATGATCAATTCTATGACTTGCATGTTTAAATATGAGAAAGATGTTTTGGTATCAAAAACAACAAAATTGAGAACTTCATAATCCATTAAGAATGATTTAGTTCTTAAAGATATGTTTATAAAAAGAGATAATCCAATATTTTTATATCGATTTTTTATCTTATAAGTAAGATGTATAAATTAAACATAGATCTTATTTAGTAAACTATTTGAAGCTTATTCATAAACCATATGAAAGTGACCATTAAAACACAGTGCAAAGTAGTGTAGAGTATAGGAAGACCATAGAGCTAATAAAATAAAGGTGTAATTATATATTTTCATGTAATCATTCTAATAATGGTTGTTATGAAATGAGTAGAGAGATGACTCCATCATTTTTTTGTAAGATCATCATATGTACTTTTGATAATAGCGCCAATAACACATGCTAATGTCTTCCACAAGGTCATTTGCATAAAAGCTAGAAAATATGTGATACAATACATCATCAATCACTTGATCCCACTACAATATATGAGCCATGATTGCATGTGTGATAATAATTTATGAATTTTTTACTATCACTTCAAATGTATAATCCTGAAAAAATGGGGTAAACTCAACCTATAGCAAATCATAATAAATCATATTCGTAAGGTAAATTTTTAAGCTTTAGTTATTCTTTATGAAAATCATAGTTTAATATGGTTGAGGATTGTACACATATCATCTTCCTAAGATAGCTCCATAGTGATCTACATGATTAACTATAGATCAACTAAAGGATAAATAAAAAATAAACATTGTTTAACACTCCTATAGAACTCAAATTTTAACATTTATTTTTAACTTCTATAATCCATTATTTCAACATAAGTTGAAATATAATAATATCTATACAATATGTGCCTCATTACATGAACAATGAAGGGAGCTTCAAGTTCAAACCCAAGACTTCCAATATGAAATAAGTGTATCCTTGAATGTCTAATTTCCAACAATTGAATATTATATTTGATCATTTTCAGTCATCGATTAGCATGCCAAATAGATAGTGTTCATATCTATAATGTTGCATGGAAGAGCTAGTGCATCCTCTAGGTCTATTATTATGGTTATCATATTAATCCTAAAATTTAAGTAGTTTGTAGTATATTTATAAGTTTCACAAAAAGTGAACATGAAAACATAGAGCAAAGAATTAAAAAAGTATTGTGCTTCTATAATGTTATGTTATTCATGTATAGATTACATACCATGACCTCATTTTAAAATTTTAAAAAAAATTATGCAAAAAGGGTATTCCTTTCACTATATTTAATCCACACCAAAGTATATACACACAAATCATCATCTCATTTTAACATATCCAAACACTTGTAACAAGTTAAACTTATTAAAATGAATGTACAATAATATTGTTGATATGAAAATTACAACATAAAAGAACAAAAAAATGCAAAAAGTACAATTTTATTTATTCTATGTATTGTTGATGAGTGTTTTGACACGTTTCTCAACTTAGATGAAATACAATATGTAACTCAACTCTCTTGAAAGATGATCAATCTCCTAGAAGGATATCAACAATCCCAATGTCTTTGTAATTAGTTCTTGCTCATCTCTAATATAGCTTACAGATTGGTGTATTGTTGGTCCAACAAAGGGCCTATTTTGGTATTGTACCTCTATTCTAACTAGGTTAGGTATTTCCAAATTAAGAAAAGAAAGAACTTACATTACCCATAAACACTAGATTTACAACTTAGAATACAAACATTTTCAAGTCAATGGCTAAATATAAGTTAAAAATTATTAAAACTAAAATGTAATCTATCCGAATTTATATAAAAAATACAAAATATAAAGTGAGAAAGAATAAGGTTTAAAGAAACCTAAACATAGACTCCCATATTCCAAAAAATATTTAGATGAATTGACAAATTCTAGAATAACAAAACATTTCCTTGAGCTCAACCTAAGGAAAACCATGACTCACATAGAAGTTGCAATATTTAAATAAATGGACCATTTATTAAAAAAATCACATTGAACACCCAATTTATAGCATGAATCAAAGAGATAATTCCATATATGATGCAAAAATGATGATCCTATTGATCACACAAAGTATTTTACCCTGAATAAAATAGGAGTGATATTAAAAACACTATAGGCTAATCAAATATTTAGATTTGATTGCATGGAATAATATATATCTACTTACAAATTAAAAACCATGAGACAACACAACTTTAAATGAGAAAAAAAATAACATCGGGTTTTTATTCATAAATTTCTAATAGTTTTCAACCTCTTGGTCATAAGAAGGTGTCTAAATTTACAAGTATAAAAGTACATTAGTACATATTTGCATTATTCAAAAATCCAATAAATCAGTGTTCAAGATTAATTTCATCCATGGGACATAAATTCATAAGAATTTAATTTTGGTGAAAATTGAATATACACCCTTTAAATCTAAAAAAAATTACATAAAAAGAAAATATTTTATCCTTATCTCAAATAAATTTTATAAAAGATATTATAACATTGTTAGAGTAAAGGTCTTAACTTAATTATGTTGATTAAGTTACCTTTATTCCCTTCTTAAGATTTCACGTTAGTTTACATAAATTGACATTTAATAATTATATTAATTATTAAATGTTATCCTATTAGGGCTTCTATTAGGGTTTTATTAGGGTTTGCATGATCTCTTTTTTATAAGGATTGATCCCATTGTATTTCATATCAATTCATTCTCTCTGATATATACATTTTCAGTTTTCAAAGAACCCTTGCTTGTTTGTCTCCATCTCTTCTTTTGTGACAGGTTATTTGCATGTAGGTGATCTTCGGGGTTTGTGGTGTTGTATTTTCTCAACTCCTACATGGTATCAGAGCTCCACATCTGCTGCTTCCTGTTCTTGTTTTGAAGATTTTTGGAGCTTCAAGGGTTTGGGGCTTGTCTTCTTGATCTAGGGCATACCTGCAATTTTGAAGCATTTTCAGCTCAAACGGACATTGCCATTGCGTCTGCAGCGGTCCAAAACCCCTAAATCGACTGTTCATTCGTCCATTTTGAACAAAGTCGAAATTTGAAGCAAAATTTTTTTACAATACGGCCGTACGGCCGTCCCTGCCTATTAAATTTTATTTTTTGAAAAAAAAAAAATTCCGTCTATCTATTTTTCGGAAATTTTCGTCATCTTTTCAAAAAAAAAAATTCGTAGTTTTAGGGCTTGCTGGCCCGATACAAGGGTACCCGCAGGTCCCTGCACCCGCAGGCCTGCGGGCCCTGTGGTACGGTGGTCGGTGTACTGCCGACCTCCAGTAGCTTAATGCCGACTGGCGGTACACTGTCCGCCCAAGGGTGATGGGGGGTGGGCCCACATGCCTCCCCTCATCAATTTTATTTTTATTTTTTTTTATTAAAATATTTGCATTTTTTTTATTTAAAAAACAATTTCTTTTTGTAATAGTCCAATCGCACTTTTACGATGACGGTCGTTTGGCCATCAAATTTAACACAATGTTTTTGCTGCGACGGTCGTATGACCGTCAAATTTAACCCAGCAGTAACTTGGGCATACGATATTGTTTTTTGGAAAACAAGATATCATCGGAAAGCTGGTTTTCTCATCTTTCCAGTGGTGTTGGTCTCATCACTTCTTTTTTCTGTTGGTGCATTCTACAGCCAGTTGAAGACAAAGGGGCTATTTTCAGTCTCAAGCTCAGAACTTTTGATCAGTTTCTCCGTTTTTCGCAATCTCAGCGGAGTTGGAGCCGTATTTCTGAGCTCTTCAGTTTCATACATTCCATTTTTCTAGATTTCACTCCAGGTATATTTTATTCAGTTATTTGTGTTTTCACACTCTGGTGGATTTCCTGGACATATTTGCTCTTGGAAACTTTTTGTTCGCATGGAATGCTTCGTTTTTGGCTATTCTTCATGTATTTCTAGCATTTTATCCTTTGAGGATATTTTTGAGCATCATTTGTAAGCTATCTTTTATGTAAACGCACTGAGATAAAGTGCCACACTATTGTACATGCATCTTTTGAGGATTTTGCACATAAGGTTGTGCCATATTTTGTACTCGCACTGATATTATAAAGTGCCATGAGGGGTTGTGTAGTTTGCCTTTGTTTTGCCATCACATCTTTGTCTGGTGAGTATCCCTCCACAATGACATTGAATCCATACCATGGGGGGTTGTGTAGTTTGCCTTTGTTTGCCATCACACCTTTGTCTGGTGAGTGTCCCTCCATGACGACCATGGATCCATATGATTCCAGCCTCATGCATGTGTGCTTTGTTTTGCACACCACTTTTTTAGTTGCAAGTGCTATCTTGCGCACTTTCAAATGTTTCTTCTACTTCATGCACTACAAGGTGTTGCACACCATTTCAATTGATCTGTCAGACTCCCAATTCACCATTATGGGGGGGTATTATACTGTTCGTGCTAATGCTTCCTTGGTTTCGCCTTGGAAGGAATCTTCCATTCTCAGTTGATCAGTGTTTCAGACTATTGGTTCTTGTACCATTTGTATCTTTGTTCCAGGTGTTTGCCTTTGTTTCCCATCTAATTCGAGTAGTGTCATATGGGGTACTCATACAGATTGTTGTCTTTTTTATCCTGATCATCCTATCTTCAGTGGAGGTTCTTCAACACCATAACAGTCATCTTTCGATAGTTGTTTACAGCTTCTTCTGCTTTAGTGATGTTCTTCTTCTTGGCCTTCTGCATCTTTTTTTGGAGAAGAGCTTTTTTCCCATGAGGTTTTCTCTATTTATCCTCTTTACTGAGATTTGGTTGTATTTGGGTACCTGATCTGGCCTAGTTGTCGGGACCCATGTTTTCCTTCTTGCATTGTAGTTACCTTTGCTTTTCTGCATTTGTTTGTAGTTGCACTGTTGCTCATCTTAAGGGGGGGTGTTAGAGTAAAGGTCTTAACTTAATTATGTTGATTAAGTTACCTTTATTCCCTTCTTAAGATTTCACGTTAGTTTGCATAAAGTGACATTTAATAATTATATTAATTATTAAATGTTATCCTATTAGGGCTTCTATTAGGGTTTTTCCTATTAGAGTTTATTAGGGTTTGCATGATCTCCTTTTTATAAGGATTGATCCCATTGTATTTCATATCAATTCATTCTCTCATTCTCTCTGATATATACATTTTCAGTTTTCAGAGAACCCTTGCTTGTTTGTCTCCATCTCTTCTTTTGTTACAGGTTATTTGCATGCAGGTGATCTTCGGGGTTTGTGGTGTTGTATTTTTTCAACTCCTACAAACATAATATACCAAGCCTTGGGAAAATATTATTTTAGACAAACACAATTTGAATCAAAGAAAATTACATTTAAACTTCATTTACGTTAAATCCAACTAGAAACTTGTCACTCCATTTCTTTCATATCTTCAATAGTCATTTTGTTGTCTAGAGAAACCTCCCTCTTTGTATATTCCATGAATGTCATGAGTGACTAATTCACCCCCATGTTTATTTGATCTATAAAATTAAATCTAATGTGGTGGTATCAAATATGTCAGAGATTTGATAGAGTTTTTTATGTTTTCTCAAAATCTATTTTTTAAGTTCTCTTTAAAATAATTTCAATGTCACCAATTTATCAAATGAAGTAAGATTAAAACATAGCTCGGTTGCTCCAAGTTTTGATATAATTTCTTTTAGATCACCTTCAAGATAGATACTTTATTTAATTATGTTTCATCTTTATAATAATGACATGTAGTCTTATAAATTAATTATTAGACACTAATTATAATATCCACAACATCACTATAGATGAACCTAAGCAAGTGGTCAATCCTACTTTCAAAACATTCTCCCTCAAATTAATTATCTTTATCCAAATATCAAGTATTGAGGTGTCCTCCATTTCTAATATGTCATCCTTTACCAAAGTTTTAAATTTCATGTTGGACATAACATCCAATCTATTAGGTCCAAAAATTGCAAGTCTAAAATCCTCGAACTTTTCTCTACCTTCAAGGCTAGGGTTTATATTTGAGAAGGTAAATAAAGACTCATTCATAAACTTTGGATGGTTAAAGGCCAATTGTGAGAGTGTATAATCTCTCCTATTCTTTAGACTCAACTTAAACCTAGGAGGGTGTTGCCAAAGGTAACATATGCTAGGAAATAATACATAATAGCCACATTTTTAATTTATTTCCTACATAACCCCATGAGATAAAAGCATGCATGAAAGTAACCATAATATAACACAAGGTATAGCCTAGGAAAACCCTCAAGAGGGAAAAACCGAACCTCCAAAAACATACATACTCCATCTATTATTCAACAAATAAACAATACATGCACTTGCAGGAGTGACCATGAATAATTTTGAAGCATCAAGCCTCACCAATTTCATCCATGTGTCCAAGAATGAATCCAAACATCCCATGACATGCTTCACATATGCACTCCCCAGAAAGATTCAATAATGACAACCCACTCACCCAGCCAACCTAAACCACTAAACATGTACTTTCTTTTATAGACTCAAGCTCACACAAATACAACCAAGTGGTAAGATAAAACCATGTACCACAAAACCATATGAATACAAAACCATTGACCCCTCATTTAATATTGGTACTAATTTTTCAATTTATTAAATATTTCCCCAATATTAAATTATTATCCCATGTCTCTCACACATTAAATAATAATACAATGTTACAATACAACATAAAGTGGTCCCCAAATAATTACCTAGTGTGATTAACCACACCTCCTCGGTGCATCACAACTAAATAATTATTTAATTACATTATAATATAACAATCTATGCAACAATGTACTGTTGAACACACCTAGATACTGAGATGGGGGTGAATCAATATTTATAAAACTTAAACCTTTTAGATCTTAAACATACAAATTTAGAATTTTAACAAGATCAAAAAATTATAAATAAATTAGCAACACTTAAACAAATCAATCGTAATGAGAGATAGGACAATGAACACACATGCACAAGATAACACCAAATTTACATGGAAAACCCAAGAAGGGAAAAACCATGAGAATTCTCACAATATAGGAAGCTCATTGTTTACATAAATTATAATATTGTTCAAGGCTCGCTGAATATGAACTAGTAGTCTAAGGAACACAACCTTAGGGAAAGATACAAAATACTTGCAATATTGAGGCGCACAACCCTAAGGAAAGATAAAAATTACAAGGACCTATTGAAGAGACCCATTGTCTGATAGCATAATACATGAAGATTTAGGAAATACCACACATGTCAACAATACACTCTGCTAATTGAGGCGTTAAATCTCACATGATCTTTATTTTCCATGATTCAGTACATATTTTCATACTTGCACATCACCACACTCTCGCTCTCTCAACTTGCAACTAATTTTTTCTTTCATTTATATCCTCTACAAGATATCAAAACATCAATTAGGTTAGCCAAAACAGAATAAAAACAATGATCTCAACAAGTTGGCCACAAAAAAATATTGTGGTCCTATCCAAGAGATAGATAGGACCAAAAACAACTTATTACAACTTCCAATGTGATCCCAAACAACACATGCATTGGTGCACAACATACAAAGTCAGCAACAAGGAAACGTTAGCACATTACTGACTAGCCCAAAAACACAACTTCAACTGATTTTACTCAATGTGGTTCTCAACAAGATAGATCAGAACTCAAATACATCTTAACACAACGTCAATTAGTGGTGTATACCCCCAAGCACATAGTGCAAGCAAGATAACATGCCCTGTCGTCAAGACATCCATAAATTACTTAGAAAAGCAACTCAAAATTGTATGCAACATAAAAGAGATCAACCATTGAGTTTGAACCATAAAGAGATGTTCCATGAACATCCAGCAACACTTCTAGATACCTCTTTCACATTTTCATGACACAAACAACCATCGTGAACCAAATGAAAATAGAATACTTCGTCCCGAAAGCACATAACATTTAACAATGAGATAAAATGCTAACAAACCAACTTGTGGTCAACAACATCACATGAAATCTGAACTCAGACACTTCACAAGCATTGAGAGCACGTTTACCAAGCTACGAGATCATAAACATCAATATAAAGAAATATGGAACATTTTCTAGACCAATCCTGACAAGCAACAAAACTACCAACCCACAACAATAACAAAAACCCTCCTTGACAACACTGGTGACTTGAAAAGATAGGATTGCAACATCCACTGAACATAAACATTGAATCCCAACCCACAAGACCACATCCTAAAAGGTGGATGAATGCAGATCATTCTCCAAAATAATGTGGAGCATTCTCCAAAATAGTCTTCAAAGCAACTTCTTGGTAAAAAGCCTTTTACCAACATGCAGACACCAATACATCCTTGTAGCCACACATACTTCCTCAAGAACAATAATAGAGAGCATAAAAAATACTAGAGACCATCAAATAAATATCTCCAAATTCTTATCCTCATCTTAATACTTCTAATCCTTATCTTAATTCTTTTAATCCTCATCTTAGTATATCATCATGATATCATCTCTTCTGACATAAACCGTACTTAATACATCTTTACTTGTCATCAAACAAAGAATGGCATCCAACCATGATCATCAACAACATCAATGGCATGAAATCCAACCATGAACATCAACAACATATAGTTGTAAGCACTAATGACAACCCAAACTCAGTGTAGTCATAAATAAACAACCACTTCCAAACAACAATCTCACAAAAATTTGTGTAACAATATCCCCGAGTGTTGACATGAATGACAACCAATGCCAACAATCTCCCCTTTAGCATTGATGACAACACACACCTGCTCATTCTCCCCCTTTTACATCAAGGACAAAGGGCCAAAGATATTCATTAAAATATTAGCACATTATGCCCCTTTGACCAATTACATTTCTTTAACCAACTGTACATGCTCCCCTATCAACAACACCCAACCAACTACCTACTCCCCTTGAGACGTAGCACACATCAATCCATGAGAAAAGGATACGACATGAGTTTCTCCCCCTATAAAACTACACCATTTATCATGAATCTAGTTAGAAAAAGGAGGGGAAATAACTCTTACATTTTTCTAAAGATACTCAAAAGTATCCTTGGAAAGAGCCTTAGTAAATATTTTTTCAATCTAATCCTTAATAAGCACATAATTCAATCTGACTTCTTGTCTACGACCTTTTCCCTTAGAAAGTGATACTAGATAGAAATATGTTTGGTCCTTGAATGCATCACCGAATTCTTAGAAATTTTGATTGCACTAGTATTATCACATAATATGGGAATGGGTTCATCATACACCGCCTTTATATCTTCCAAATTTTGCTTCATCCAAAGCACTTAGGTGTAGCAAGATATTACATCAATATACTCAGCTTTTGTTGTGGATAAGGACACTGAGTCTTGCTTCTTACTAAACCAATATACCAATTTGCCTCCTAAGAAAAATGCACTTCCACTGGTGCTTCTCTTATCATCCACACATCCCACCCAATCAACATCAATATAAGAAATTAAAGAAAATTTATCATCCTTCTTATACGAAAAACCATAATTTGGAGTTCCCTTCAAATATCTAAATATTCTTTTTTCTACTCTCATGAGTTTTCTTAGGATTAGCTTGATATTTGGCAACCAAACATAATATACGCATAATATAAGGTCTAGAAGCAATGAAGTATAATAAACCTCCAATTATAGACCTATAAAGAGTTTGATCAACCTTAGGTGACTCATCGGTCTTTCTCAAGTGAAAAATGATCATCATAGGAGTACTTATTGGTTTGGAATCCTCCATGCCAAACTTCTTCAACATCTCTTTAACATTCATATCCTAAGAAATAAAGATACTGCCATCTAGTTGACCAATTTGAAGCCCAGGGAAGAAATACAACTAACCAATCATAGACATCTCAAACTCTTTTTGCATCTCCTCTACAAATTTTTTTACACATATTATCATTTCCACCAAAGATGATGTCATCAACATATACAACAACTATAAAAATCTTGTCTTCCTCTTCCTTAATGTAAATATTACTATCTACAATACCTTTCTTGAAACTTTGTTGAAGTGCTTATCCGACTAAGCATACCAAGCTCTAGGAGCTTGCTTGAGTCCATACAAATATTTCTTGAGTTTGCACATCATGTCCATATATTTTGATACCTAGAAGCCATCCAATTGCTCAATGTAGACCTCTTCCTCTAAATCACCATTCAAAAAGGCTGACTTGACATCCATCTGATAGACCTTGAAATTCTTGTGAGAAACAAAGGCAAGGAACATCTGTATTGCCTCCATTCTCGCTACCAAAGAAAAAGTCTCCTCAAAATCAATACCTTCAACTGTTGAATAACCCTTACATTCCAATATTACTTTGTTCCTCACAAATTCACCATCTTCATTTAGCTTGTTCTAAAACACCCACTTTGTTCCTATAACATTCGTATTAGCTAGTCTAACAGCCAAATCCCATGTTAGATTATTTTCTATCTCATTCAATTCCTCTTCCATTTCCTTTATCCAACCTTCATCTTTGCTAGCATCAACAAAGTTCTTGGGCTCTACCTTTGACAGTAAACACAAATTCACTTGCTCACTTTGACAAAGACTTAGTTGGAGTCTTAGGAACTTTTTTTAATTCTTGTTTCTTCTCTTCTTTCTCTTCTTATTCTTTAATCTAGGGAGGTATATCAAATCTATAAACCTCTAGTTCTTGTGAGATCTGATAGAAATATTCATCTAACTTAACATTTGTGCTTTCAATCATCTTTCTCAATCTCTTGTTGTAGCATCTATAGGCCTTTCTTATGGTTGAGTAACCAAGAAAGATCCCTTCATCACACCTTGAATCAAAATTTCCAAGATCTTCTTCATCTCTTCTGATGTAGAATTTGCTACCAAATATCCTGAAGTATCTAATAGTATAAGGTCTTCCATACCACAACTCATAAGGGGTCTTAGTGCTATTGACCCTCAAATTTACTTTGTTAAGAAAATAGACAAAAATGTGAACTGCTTCCTTCTAATACATATTGGGCAGATCAACATCTTTCAAAATATCCCTAGCCATCTCTTGCACAGTCCTATTCTTTCTTTCCACTACCCCATTCTATTGAGGGGTTCTAGGAGTAGAAATATTTCTCCTAATACCATGATCTTCACATTTAAATTTTCAAATTCATTTGAAGTAATTTCACTTCCTCTATCAAATCTTAAGAATTTGATCTTAGCATCCATTTCATTCTCAACTTTTGCTAAATAAAAATCTTAAACTTATCAAAAGATTCTAAATTTTCTCTGAAAAATGTAGCCCAAGTCATTCTAGAGTAATCATCAATAAGCAACATGAAATACCTTTCACCTTCTTCACTCTTAGTTCTTGTAGGTCAACATAGGTCAGTGTGAATCATCTCCAACGATATTGTAGAGGAACACAAATTGCTTTTGAAATTTATCTTTTTTTGCTTTCCCATTTGACATTCCTTGCATAATGTGTTTGCAGATTTAGTTATCTTTGGCATATATTTCACTACATGAGTGGAACTTATCTTCACCATATTGTCAAAACTGATGTATCCCATCCACTTGTGCCACAACTAACTTTCGCCAAATTGAGCCAATAAATAAATTCTTCCATTTGCCTCATTTAGATTAAAGGCATTTCCATTTGTCCTAATACTTTCTACAACTAATCTTCTAGACCCTACTTCCTGATCTCACGACCTTTGGAATCAAATATAAGGTTGTACCCTTTACTTCACATCTAACTAACACTGAGAAGATTGTGCTTCAATCTTTTGACATAGAGGACATCCTTAGTCTTGTTCTTTCCATTAATGGTTATAGCGCCCTATCCACAAATCTATGTCGACCCATCACTACCAAAATTAATAGCTCCACCATTCCACTTGTTAAGGTTGATGAACCTTTCCTTGTCACCTTTCACATGTTTAGAGCAACCACTATCAATCACCCAATAATTTTCTTCTTCCTTTGCATGAAAGACAGTCCACACAACCATTGATCTTTCATTATTTTTGCCAGCCTGCAAAGTACCAAACTTCTTATATTTTCTAGTATCATCCATTTTTATTTCACAACCATGAATAGGGTTTCATCATTTGAATCATTATCCTCATGTTTTGAAGAAAAACTACTCTCCTTGGAATAGAGATTTCTTTTAAACTTCTCTTTTGTTACTATCTTTTGATTCTTTATAGGGACATTTAGAGGCAAAATGACCAATTCTCACACAATTGAAGCACTTGAAAGGTAACTTACCTTTGTATTTTCCAGTGGCTTTCTTCAATATCCTCACAAAGTTTGCTTCCTTCTTTGGGGCATATTTTCTAATTCTCTCATTTCAAAGGTTGTGAGAGCACCAAACATTTCATCTACTGAATACTTATCCAAGTCCTTAGACTCCTCAATAGCAACTACTATATGACTGCAAGATTTAGGGAGAGATCTCAAAACCTTCTTCACAATCTCATCTTCTTTCACTTCTCCACCAAGACCTTTGATGCTAGTAACTAATTCATCCACCCATAGCATATAGGGTAAGTGCACCAATCTGTGACACAATTTAGGTGCCAAATTGAAAAAACTATGAAAAAAAACTGAAATAAGCCATTTGGAGCACACCAAATGTCTTATTTGACATAAAAAGCAAAAATTGGGTTTCAAACCCTCATTTTGTCTTCAACCCATAGCTTGAGGAAGAGGATTTCAGGTCTAAAACTCACACTCGCCAAATCTCTTCCATTTTTTGCATCCTTAGGTTGCCATTTTCCATGAGGATGTCACCAACATGTTAGAGAGGTCGAATATTGCAAAGAGGTATGTATTTTTATTCTATTTATTTTGAATTTGATTTGGAATGCAAATTTAAATAGATTTTTATAATAAAACTTTGTTCTAGTTCTCAGGGAATGAATCTCCACCTCAAAACATTGAGAATTCACAATTACCCCCTCATGAAGAGCCTCCTATACAAGAACAACCCAAAACCCCTACATCAATTCATAGGCATCCTCAAAGAACACAAGAAAATATTCAAAATCAAATTGAAAACAATAAAAGAGACATTCAACAATTAATTGCAAGATTAACTGAGCATGCTGAAACCCACCCTTATAGGAGAGGGACTGTTGAATCATTGAAGTCAATTGTAACTCATGTAGGAGAAATGAGCGAGCAAATGAATTTTTGGTCAACTAAGAGGCATGAGATGAGAAAATTTTATGTTAGTGGTTTGTCATATGAAGATGTCAAAAAAATAAAAATTAGCAAAGCTGACTTGTGTGCCCTATTTATAGACCCAAAAACCAATGAACCTTTGTCCCATGCATGCAGGAGGTTCCCCATCCATTGGTGCCACCATGAGTTAACTAAAAACAAATTTTGGGAGCGTTGGTGGATGGTATTTCACCAACCTCCATGCAATAACCATGAGGTGCCATAATAATTTTTGAGGAAACTCTATTGCGAGTTTATCCTCAATAAAATGCCAAACTATTTTGACATCCTAGACTTTCAGGGTACAGGTGGGAGCTCCACACATGATAGACCTATTGCACGACGTAATCCATAGTTGGCACTGAGAGCCTTGGGTAGACCCATGGTGGATCATGTCGTTGTTCCTTCCATTGTTAAGGATAGTGTAGAGGTGGACACAATGAAGTCAATTGGCTCACTCACCTAGACCATTTTACAGTGTGTGAATTCTCTAGTAGATCCTGGTGTGGAGGAGATGTGTAGGCCCCGAGCTCCACCCCACCATTGTGGCACTTGTGGTATTGTTTGCACGTATGATTATCAACGTGCTCATGATGCAGCTACACATCCTACATTAGTTGCAGAGACGATGGATTTCACATATGATATTCGGAATGATGCATTCGACATTAACACTCAGGAAAAATTTAGCAAGTTATTTTAATGTTGTTTATTAAAATATATTTTGAAATTTAAGAATAACTAAATTAGTAGAATTTTGATATGATGAAATTTTAGGGTCACATTGTTCATGAGTGATTCTCTATTCCTACAAACCCTTATACATTCTCGACAATGAGTCCACATGTATGCAACTAGTATTAAAGATATTATTATTGCATTTGAACAGTTGAATGTTATATTTGAATGTTTGTCTCATAAAATTTTTTGGATTTCAAATAGTTTCCTAGTGCAACTTATTCCTCCACTCCTTGTGATTCATATCCTCAAATAACGTACACTTAGGTAGCCTTTATTCATTAATGGTGTTGTAAATCTATGTTAGCTAGTTTTCATAATTTTGTGTATATACAAATCTAAAAAATTGATGAGAAACACAAACATTGCATTCAAGTATTCCTTGATCATGTCACATTATGTTCTCCTAATTCACTTTTTCTTCCTTTATTCCTTCCTAATCCCTTACCATTAACATTTAATAGTTTACCCTATTTTCCATGATCCCCTCCTAGCCCATCCCACTAATATCTTCTAGTCCATATTATGTGTCATTATGCCATACTCCCATGTTATTGTACCCATTATTATATCACCCTAGATGTTCCATGATCCCCTATGTTCCACCCTATGTTCCTTTATATCATCCTATGTTATACCATATTTATCCACATTTAATCCTAGACAACTCTTCTCTATTATTGCTACACACAGGTCAAGTTCACACTTCATGTACTATAGTCAAACCCTAGACACCTCCTAATTCACCCTATGTTGCATTATTCCCTAATAATTCAATCCCATTAACCTAAAATTTTCCACCCTATATTTTTTTATCCCATCCTAGCCCATCCTATGTTCCATTAATCCCTTTGGTGCAGGGGCACCACTCTTTTCTATGTTTCTTCATTAAGTGTCTGATAGTGGTGCAGGAGCACCCATGGGTCTAAGGGACCTAGAATCATTTTTTATGTTTTTTTTCTTTGTTTAATGTTGGAATAAGGTCTCATGGACCATTTCATTTCTTTGTAATAAGTCTCCTAGGGATTTGGTGGAGTTTTGGTCTTGATGACCAAGTTTTTGTACAAACAAGGTCTCCATCCTCCTTTGCAAGTCTAGTGCATTTTGGAAAATTAAGAAAAAATGATTCCTTGATGTAGCTAGACACCTGAGGGGAGTCATCTTTTTCATTTTGAGTAGTTTTGGATGCCTTTCACACAATTTTGAGGTATCTTTGTAGTCGGGTTGGTGAAAATTGGCTAAATTGCCTTAATTAGGCATTAAAGAGTAAAAAATGAAGTCTTTTTGTGTTTCCAATGGCCAACTGATTCAAATTTCAGTTGGAGGAAGTTGGAGGAGGTTTTAAGTCTTCATATAAGCCTCTCTTGGTTGAGGCAAGGCTGTTCTTGAAGTTTGGAAGAAGTTTTCAATAAAGAGTTTGTTGATTTCTGTGTTTTCTTGAAGAAATTGTTGATCTCGTACTTGGTACGGTCTATACGTGTTGTTTCATGCTCCAAGCCTATAATGGTTGGATAGGTAATTGAATAATATTTCTTTTGGCGTTGGAGTGATGAGATTTCGTTGAGTATCAAGGGAGATATCTTAGTTTTACTCTTGGGTGGTATGAAAACCCTCAAAATCAGGGTTTTGAGTGAATTATGGGTGTTTCTTCCACCCACACATTGTAGAGTTGCTAAATCCTGGTGGGATGGAAAGTATATGCCTATACTATTAAGATGGAGTGATGTCTAAATCACCATAGTGATAGTTGTTTGTTGAAACCTAAGTTCTAGAGGGTTGTTGAACCTTGTTTTGTCATAATGTGACATGATGCAAATGCTTTCAAGTTTTGTGGGTGGTTTGAGTTGTGAACCCTAGGTGTGTGGGGGCTGATCATTTAAATAATAGTGGAGTTTATGACTCCGTGTAAGAGTATTTGAGAGAAGCGTGTCTACCTTCCTTGCCACTCTGCATCAAATAGGTGAGGTGTGTTAGGATGTTTGATTTGAGTCCTTGAGTATTAATAAGGTCCAATGTGACCATTCTATTGTAATTGATCAACTTTGAGGGGCTTTTGTATTCATCTTGTAAGGTTTTCAAATCATGTGGAAGGAATTCTTAAAGTTGACAAGGGGTGTCAAGGTAGATAGGATGATGTTTTCTTGAGTAATTCATGATTTATTAGTTGAATAAGGTCTCATTAGACTATTTTTAATAGTTTAGGTGTTTAAGAGGGTCTAGGAAAATATAAAGAGTCAAAACTTGAAAGTGCTAAATTTGTGAGTTGCATAAATGCAACAAATTTGTAATGCAATAGTCATGAGAGGTTTAAAAAGCAGTTTTAAGGTAGTTTGGAATTGTTTTGATGAGGAGAAGCCTTTAAAAAGGCATGAAAACTCATCTTGTAACGCTGGCTTGAAGTTTAAAGCATTGGCAATAACAATATCTATGTTTTTCATCAAATTTATGAGTTTTCTTGTCATTTGCAGGCCTGTACGAGCTAGTACAAATTCATTGTGCCATGTAAATAATTTTACTTTGTGGTGGTAGGTGTTAAAAATCTTTTGGAACAATTTTGAGGGAGATCCATTGTGATTTGTGGTAAATATCCTTGTTTTCCTATGACATGCCGAAGACACATTGTTTGAGGGTTTTGTAACCAAAATCATGATTTAAGGTCCCTTACACCGACTGTACTTACTGTAGCTAGTGTAATGGGCCCTAGGGAGTCTGAGTAGGTTGTAGGTTGCATTATTAGAGTTGTGGAGAAGGAACTAAGGAGATAAACATGTTGTCTTGATGCGTTTTGTGAAGAAAAACACATGACGATGGAGCCTTGGGTCTAAGGTTTGTGGAAATCAATGAGAGTGTGGAGTTTTTTCCAAATTTTGAGCATATTGGGGTCATAATATACATGCCTGAGTTGGTGGCATGGTCTGGGAGGTTGTGCAAGTGGGACTTTGAATAAACCCTCTTGACTTGGCATGAAATTGAGGGTTTTGGAGTTTGCTATGTTGGAGGAGTCAACCTTGGGTTTTGATTGTGGTTTTAGAGGTTTAAGGGCATAGAAAATGCAGCCCCAAGGTTTCAAGGTTCTTTTTTAAGTTTAAAGGTATGTTGCTTTGTAAACCTGGCCTAATTCATGGCCTAGGACAACATTGAGGGTCTAATTTCAAGGGATTGGTCCAAAAGACTTGTATTTGGTTAAGAGATATGTTGTATAAATTTGAAATGGGTATCTAAATCCACCTTCTTATTTTCAATTGTTTTGGAAAGCATGGGAGTTAAAGGCCAAAAATTGAGTTTGCACTACTATTAGGTTACATGAGTGAAAGTGAGAAGTTAGACTCCAGATTGTTGTCAAGCTTTGAGGATTGTTTGGATAACTCTAATACGCCATTTTAATCTTGTTAGATGTCTCTTGAATGTAATTTTTCACTTTGAATGAGTTTGAGCCCCCTCTCTGCATCACCCTTCTATTCCCATCCCATTACCCTCTCTTATTTCACCTTATGTTCCATTATCCCCTCTTGGTCTTTATATCAACATGATACAAGAGATAGCCCTAGTGATTTTGGTGGCATGATGGACCATGGAGTTGTTGCAGCAATAGCCAGTTTTGATCCATTGAGAGAGGTATGGAATAGATTAGTCGATTTGACATTATATTTTCTCTTTTATGGTCTATTATAGAAAATTTTCACGATAATTTTATGTACTTTAATTTCTATCTTCATGGTTTCTACAAGTGGTTGTCACTCCAGATCATGGGCGTGGTGATGTTGTAAATGTGTATGATGACTATATGTATGCAATAAGTGATTATATATTTTGTTATATGCCATTCCACAATTCAATTTCTATGTTTTAACATCTTTACTTTTAATTGTATCAGTTGAAGGTCCAGATTGAAGAGAGGAGGACTAGTGAGCATGTTTGAAAGACAAGAGAAGCAACAATCACTCCATCAAGCCGAATTTTGAAGGTAGCACGAGATCTATTTCCTTCCCCTAGAGGGAAGTGACTATGTATTAGTGTTGTTTGTTGTATGGCTATGTGGTATTTTGGAACATATGTTTTGTACTATCGATATATATGTGATATTTTATCAATATATATCATTGTATAGCCTTTCGAATTTTTGATTACAAAAACTCTTATTTTGCTATTGCCATTCTTGAATGATTTTATCATGTGTATCATGTAAGTTGTATGCTTGAATGTTGTAGGCATGGATTTTTTTTACATATAATGCTTAATTAATTACCGTCGAATGCTCAATAAGCCCCATCCAAAGTGTATTGTATAAATAATCTCCATTCATGGTGGTTTGTATCCTTTGGAATGCTTCAATTACTTGTGCCTCACTTATTCACATGTATGCTTCACTTATTCACATGTACACTTCACCTATATTTTGTGTATTCACGTATATGCTTCATGCTTCCAATGCATAGCAGCAAAAATATTTTATGGAAAATTTTGACAAACCAGAAGTATAATACTTTGTGAAAAAATCGGGAAAAATTGTACAACAAAAGATAAAAACCTTTTTTTTAAAAATTGCAAGGTATTTCCAAAGCATATAGAGATATAAAGAGCAAATAAAATAAATATTTTAACTAATGAATTGTAAAAAATAGATTTTTTTAGTTTATATTCATATCATTGATTACATTGCATTGCACATCTTTCAAAGTCAAAGCATTACTTCACTTTGCATAACTAATAAGTAGATGTTGATAGATGCCCAAATTTTAATTACAATATAGTTTGTACAAAGTCAACCTAAGTAATTATGCAATTTCTTCACATTGCATAACTAATAACTAGGAGCGGCTGCCAATTGCATTTTCTTATCATGGCATTCTATGAGACCAAATTTCTTTGAGATATTTTTTCAAATAGTTCCTTGCCTTGTCTATGTCACCACATTTTTCATACATGTCTACCAAAGAATCTTCTAAAACAGTTCACTGCCTTGTTGCTATGGCTAAAAGCCTAAAACAAGTGATTTTGAACAAGCTATGGATGCTTCGAAAAAATATATCAAAAGCATAATAGTAAGAAATAGCATAGACAAGGCAGTGAACTGTTTGAAAAAATGAATCAAAAAAATTGCTTTGAAATGATAAATTTTGTTGTCCTTTCACTCTTCTTTAACTTTGTATATCTGCTCCTTTTGGTTTTCTATTTGTGTGATGGTAGACCAATGTTCAAGCCTTATGTACAGTCTCAATTGGTATTTATTGTTTTGGTATCTATTGTGTGATGCTAGAGAGAATAAGAGAGATGTCTAGAAAAATTTATGATGCTAGGTTGGGGTACAATTTCTCTTGATTTCTCAAGATCTAAAAATTGTGTAGCTTCTGGTTTAGATCACCCTCCCAGACCATCACCCAATCTCATTTTTTGTTTAATAGTGGGACTAATGATGTGGTCTAATTTCCATAGAGGAAAGAGATAGTTGCCTGGCTTCTAGATGGATCAATGCCAACAAAATTTTATCCAGTTGCTTTTAATTTATGAGTCTCTAGATCTGTGTAATTTATGATTGAGGTCACTCTCCCAGACCATTTGGCAATCAAATTATTGGTTGTATGGAGAACTGATAACCTTTGTAATCTGATATTGTAGGTCATCCTTTATATTTTGAACCTTAACAACTTGTATTATATTCAAAATAATTTCATTGTGTAAACATTCTATTTTCTTAGAGGTTATGACAGATAAGTCACAACTATTGGTAGGAGCACTGATAGATCCATGCCTAGAGAAATAGAGCAAGTTGATAAGCTTCTATAGAAAATTTCTTAGGACGATGAATCCCATATATGGCCATTAAGTGTAGACACTTGGTTAAGTTGTCCAAAGTTTTAGGTCGGACTCAAATTCAATTTATTGGCTTAAGGTTGGTAGCACAACGTTACAATTTTTTTGCAAAGCCTTGTTGATCAATTTAAATCTGAGCCATTTGGGGAACTAAATATCTCTTCACTAGATAGCTACATTGTGTAGCCATTTGGGGAACTGAAAGGCTATGTATTCTAAGAACATATTTTCTCCTTAAAATATTTTGCACATGAATAACCCAAGTTTATTCAAGATATCAAAAGGATCTAGAAATAGATTCCAAATCACAAAAATGTTAGATAGATATAAAGGTAGGAGTGATGCTAGTGCATGAAGGACCTCTTTTCTTAGAGTTTTTAATAGATATATTATTACTATTAGTATTATAAATGAGAGTGTGATGGATGGAGTAATACAAAAAGTTAAGAAGTTGTCATAGATTCATTCTTATAATGAATTTAAGAAGGGTTACAAAGCATAGACACCCACCCAAATAATTTAAAGCTTGGGTGGAATACAGACCTTGACAACATTGAAATAGTGTTGGCAAACGATTGACAAAGAATTCATCAAGACCCTATATGCCAAATAAATCTCTTAATTTGAAGACTTGCTACTATGCAACTTGAAATGATTGTTAAATTATTACCCTTTTCAAACTGGTTTTGAATCTCAAGATATGAATTAGGAATGAAAGTTGAAAACACAAACTTGGGATGATGTGGTTCCCTGATGTGGTTCTTTGGTTTGTCTGTTGGGATATTATTTTAACTGTCAAAAGAACATTATTATTTTAACTATGAAAGAGATCATGTTTGTCAACTTTTTTCCCCAAGTGAAAATTCGTCACCACGGGAAAATGCCTTCGAGATAGCAAAAACCAAGAGAGGTTATTGTAGATGGGCCCAACACAATCTTGTAGGATCAGACAAAATGTTTCTAAGTGTCACGGTGTCTGAGTAATAGAATGCTGAAGTTTGCAGCCATTTTGCACTTTGGACCCTTAAGGGATCGATATGGTTGAACGTAGCTTGGAGCGATTCCGTGTTTTTTGGTGCGAAAGAGGACCATTCCTAACATAAAAATACCTATTCAAATGCATTGGAATGGTTCGTTTGGTCACATGAGCTGTAGAACGGAAGTTACACCACTTCACAACTTTCAACTACTTGCATTTGAAAACTTTTTCCCCGAGTGAGAATTCACCACCGCAGGAAAATGCCTCTGAGATAGTGAAAAAAAAGTGAGTTTATTGTAGAGGGGCCCAACAGGATCCCATAGGCTCAGATGAGAAGTTTCTAAGCATCCTGGTGTCTGAATACAAGCATGTTGAAGTTTGCAGCCATTTTGCACTTTGGACCCTAAAGGGATCGATCAGGTTGAACGTAGCTCAGAGTGATTTTGTGTGTTTGGGTGTGAAAGAGGACCATGCCTAGATTAAACGTACCCACCCGAACACATTGAAATGATTCGTTTGATCACACAAGATGCAGAATGAAAGTTGTGCCACTTTGCAACTTTCAACTACTTGCATTTGACAACTTTTTCTCCAAGTGAAAATTCGCCACCACAAGAAAATGCCTCCGAGATAGAAAAAACTGAGAGAGGTTATTATATATGGGCCTAAAAAAATCTTTTAGCATTAGATGAGAAGTTTATAAGCATCATGATGTCCGAGTAATAGCATGCTGAAGTTTGTAGTCATTTTGCACTTTGGATCCTTAAGGGATCAATCCAGTTGAATGTAGCTCAGAGTGATTCCATGTGTTTAGGTGCAAAAGAGGACCATTCCTAGCATAAACATACCTATTCATACTTTTTGGAATAGTTTTTTTGGCCACATGAGTTGCAAAACAAAAGTTGCACCACTTTGCAACTTTCAACTACTTGCATTTGACAACTTTTTCCCTAAGTGAAAATTCGCCACCATAGGAAGATGCCTCTGAGATAGAAAAAAATGAGCGAGGTTATTGTAGAGGGTCCCAACGTAATTCCATAGGCTTAGATGAGAATTTTATAGGCATCATTGTGTCCAAGTAATAGCATACTGAAGTTCACAGCCATTTTGCACTTTGGACCCTTAAGGGATAGATCTAGTTGAACGTAGCTCAGAGTGATTTCGCGTGTTTGGGTGAAAAAGAGGACCATTCCTAGCATAAACATAACTATTTGGACACGTTGAAACAATCTCTTTGGTCACACGAGTTGTAGAACGAAAGTTGCACCACTTTGCAACTTTCAACTACTTGCATTTGACAACTTTTTCCCCGAGTGAAAATTCGCCACCACAGGAAAATGCCTCCGAGATAGAAAAAATAGAGAGAGGTTATTGTAGAGGGGCCCGCCATGATCTTGTAGGATTAGATGATAATTTTTTAAGCATCACGATGTCTGAATACTAGCATGTTGAAGTTTGCATCCATTTTGCACTTTGGACCCTTAAGGAATCGATCTGATTGAACGTAGCTCAGAGTGATTACGCGTGTTTGGGTGTGAAAGAGAACCATTCCTAATGTAAACATACCTATTTAGACACGTTGGAATAGTTCATTTGGTCACACGAGCTGCAGAATGAAAGTTGTACCACTTTGCAACTTTCAACTACTTGCATTTGACAACTTTTTCCTCGAGTGAAAATTCGCCACCACAAGAAAATGCCTCCGAGATAGAAAAAACTGAGTGAGGTTACTATAGAGGGGTCCAACATGATCCCATAGGCTCAAACGATAAGTTTCTAAGCATCACGATGTCCGATTAATAGCATGTTGAAGTTCGTAGCCATTTTGCACTTTGGACCCTTAAGGGATCAACCCGGTTGAACGTAGCTCAGAGCAATTCTACATGTTTGTGTGCAAAAGAGGACCATTCCTAGCATAAAAATACCTATTCGGATGCGCTGGAACAATCCATTTGGTCACACGAGCTACAAAATGAAAGTTGCACCACTTTGCAACTTTCAACTACTTGCATTTGACAACTTTTTCCTCGAGTGAAAATTTGCCACCACAAGAAAATGCCTCCAAGATAGAAAAAACTGAGAGAGGTTATTGTAAAGGGGCCCAACATGATCTTGTAGGATCAGACAATAATTTTTTAAGTGTCATGGTGTCTGAATACTAGCATGCTAAATTTTGCAGCCATTTTGCACTCTGGACCCTTAAGGGATCGATCCGATTGAACGTAGCTCGAAATGATTCCACGTGTCTGGGTGTGAAAGATGACCATTCCTAGCATAAAAATACATATTCAGATGTGTTGGAATAGTTCATTTGGCCACATGAGCTTCAAAATGAAAGTTGCACCATTTTGCAACTTTCAACTACTTGCATTTGGAAACTTTTTCCCCGAGTGAAAATTTGCCACAATAGGAAAATGCCTCTGAGAGCAAAAATCGAGAGAGGTTATTATAGAGGGGCCCAACATGATCTCGTACGTTAAGACATAGATTTTAAAATCACCACGGTTTACGAGTAATACCCTGTCAAAGATTGTTTCCCTTTTGCACTTTGGACCCTTAAGGGATCGAGTTGGTTAAACCTATCTCAAAGTGATTGTGCTCTCTTTTCGATGGAATTAGGTGGGAAACAGACTTAAATCTATTTAGTTATATTTTGGTTGGATTTCAAGTGATTTTATGCATTTTAGAAGCCAATTACTGAGGGTTGGTCTATATACCCTGTTTTAAGGGTTTTGAGTGCATTAAAATGCAGTGTTAAGCCTTCCACCCAATGTATGTTACATTTTGGCTTGTTGTGACTTTACCTTTGGTCATCAAGAAGGGAGGCTTTGAGACTTTGTAGTGGCATCCATTTTTTGTCCAAATTCAGTGGTTTGGGCCTGGTACAAGATTGTATGCCATTTTTGTCTTGATTGTCCTACTAGGCAGTGCTACAAGAGTTAAGGGTAAAAGAGGCTGAAAGGCTAGAGCATTGAGAAAATGGAATTCCTTAGGTGTAAGTTATGGTGTTATGTCCTGGAGTGGTAAGGAGAAACATGTTTTGGGGTAACAAATTTGGTCTAAACCTTTGTCTCATTCTGATTGGCCAAAATCCCATGTCAAGTGGCAAGGTTACCCTATTGTGAGTTTGGTGAATTGATGTCCAAGTGGGAATATTTGAGAGAAGTTGTGTCATCTCTCCTATTTGTTTAATCCACTTTGCATCATGGTTCTTGTTTGGAACAACCTCATTAGGTCTCCTTGTGGCATTGTAGATTGGTCCATAGTAGTTATTTGGTTTAATGTCATACCCTAAGGTATGTTAGAGATGAACTAGGTTGCATCGATTTCTATGAGGCATATTCTGCCACTACCTTGTCAACCCTATGAATTTAGCAAGCCAGTGAGCTCACTAGCTTGCCAATTCAGTAGGATTGACAAGGTAGGTGGTGCAGGAGCACCTAGGCACCTAGTCACAAATCTCCATGTTTGATGGTCTGAATGCACCCTTGAATTAAAAATATGTCAAAAAGTGAGTTTGAAATCCTAAAAGGCAACATGAAAGATTATATCTCAATGATATAATGGATTCATTAGTTTAGTTAGTAGGAAAAGTGTTACAGTTGCAAATTTGTGAGTTGCATAATGCAACAAATTTGTAATTGCAACAGTTATGTGTTTTGAAAAGCTGGTTTCTTAGTTGTTAGGGGTATTGATCAGTTATAGGGGTGATAAATTATATGTAAAGCCTGGAGAGGATCGATTTGTGGTTGTTGGATTGGAGGGAAAAGAATAAAGCTCGGAAATTACTTTGTTTTATCATAGTTTTATAGATTTTTCTGAGTTCCCTACATGTGTACAGGCCGAACAAGTCTTATATGTATTGAATTCCCTTGAGCAACAATAGATAAATTTTCTAACTTGTGTTTTGTGCCTTGGCAAGGATTGGTTTAATTTTTTAGTGCCTTAATCCATCAAATTGCTCCTACCGGGTTCCCGAACAACCTTAAGGGTTTGGGGTTATTCTAATGGCATAACCATCATCCCACCTACTGTCATCAAATATAACTTAGTGGGATGATGTATTTGAGTGTAGGGAATGTTATTTTAGGAGTAGGAGTTGTGGAAGGATGATCCCTTGGCTTGAAGAATGAAAGGAAGGGTTGGAGGTGTGTGTTTTGCCTTGGAAATTGGTGGGTCAGACCTATGGAATGAATAAGTCATATTGTTAATGGTAAAGTAAGTGTTACTTAAGCATGGATGAACCTATTTAAATATGTCTACGTAGTTAGATTGAGTAGGAATGGTTGGGAAGATGAAGAATCAATGACGGTACCCTAAAACCCTAGTTATTTAGGCTACAAGGAGGGTTTTTGCATTGGAAACTTGTTTGACCATCCTCTCTTTCACATAAAATGAAAGAAAAAAATTTCCTTGATGGTTTAGGTGGAGGCATTATGTTACATTCCTGCAAAACATTGTCAGTATGCATATCTACACATATACGTCGATAAACATCATAATGGTTAAAAAACTCAATATGAACCCTACAACAACAAGTAGTGCATGTGTGATTTATTTTGACATAAAAAGGCTTTAGCATTTCAAAACACCTTTGACATATTTTAATTTGAAGAAACATTTTTACAAAATCAACAAAAAATTGGGTTTGAGTGGTATCCAAATAATGCATTGGATGTGGCTCACAATTTTTACTACCAATTCTCCTTCTTAAAACATCTCTTTGATTAGGAGAGGTCCTTGTGTTATCCTTCCAATAATTCACAATTAAAAAGCTCAAGCCTTGAGTAATTCTTTTGTCTTTCCATGGCACTCTACCCGAAAATTCCCATAACTCATTGCTATTTGGATCCTCCACTCTTTCATTCCTTCCTTTGTCTCTCATTAGAGATGATCTACTTATTTTAAAAGACTTACTTGCCTTTGTAAGGTTCACCTTGTTCCTTGTTTGACTACTTAACAATGTTGTTGTCATCACACGTCATGTGGCACAATTATCCTTCATGTGTGAGGTGGAACCCACGCTCTTGTATGCACTCATCAAGTTCTTTACGATGGAATTTTCACTTGAGTCATTCAAAAATCTTAGCCCAAGAGCCTTCATGGTGGGCCTAAATTTTAGTTGCCTCATTATTTCAACAAATAGTTGGCATCTTCCACCCTCACTTAGCTTCACAAGAAAAAAACTCCATATCCTTTGTGCATATCTTTGACATGTAGGTTTTAGAATCTTATTAGGCATCCATTTCAAAACATTGGAATCAATATCAATAAAAAATGTAGGTTTTCTATGCAAAACTCTAGGAGGAGTTCTCAAATCTAAATTTGTGTCAATATTGGGAAGGTCAACAACATCGGGGATAGATTGTGTACCTTCAATTAGAGGTGCAATTGATGACATACCTTGAGATTGACATGTAAACAATGTTGTACCTCCAACTTGAGATGTCATTTGTGGAGTGCCTTCAAATAGAGATGTGTTTGTTGATGTACTTTCAAAACGCTATGTTTTTGATGGTGTGTCTTCAATTGGAGATGTGATTTTTGATGTACCTGGAAAACCACATGTTGTTGTCAATGTGTCTTCAACTAGAGATGTGCATTGAGCTTCACCTATGGTTGATGATGTGCCCCCATCTTCGGTATCCATTCCTGTCCTTCCACAAACTTTCCTCATTTGTGCCCTTTGTTTTTCCAATTTGACATCTCTCTTAGATTGCACGAGAATTTTTGGTTGTATGGGCTGCAATTCCTTTACTTCACGAGCTACATTTTTTTATTCTCTTCTCCTTGCATTTTTAGTTGCACATTCTTCTGGTGTTAGAGGCTTCGGTCATTTCCTCAGAATGACCTTGAATGCTACATATTCACAAACATACATAGAACAAAATTAAGTAATGCATTTTATAAAAAAATATTGATATCATTGATTACATTGCATTAAATATGAAACACACCAAAGCATTTTATGAAAGAAGGCAACGAGTTGTTTGGAATTATCAAACATGTCTATGCTACACAATATTTTTCATACATGATGGAGTTAGATGTTTGTAGGGTTAGATATTAGGGATTTTGAGTGTGTTTGAAGAGTTGGAAAAGTACCTAGAGGCTGATGCAGTACATGTAGGGATCCATAATGAACTTGTTCAAAGATTTAGAGGAAGGCTCTTGATAGACTTACACACAACTTGATCACTTAACTTACCAATAAACACTATTTTTGATGCAGAGAGGGGTGGAAACCATTCAATACAAAAATCAATGAGAATCAATTAGATTCCAAAGAAAAATCAGATGTTCAACTAAAAATCCCAACTTCTACTAAGCTTTCCCTTGTAACATAGGTAGCTTGGTTCAAGGGCCTTTTCACCAAGATTTTCCAAAACACTTGAAAAACTCAGGGATGATTAAGATACCCATTTCCAAGTTATAAAACATAGCTAAACCCAATATCAACTCCTTTGGACCAACATTGACTTCCAATAGACCCACCTTGGAAAAGGCTATTCAATTGGCCTAATTTACAAAGAGCATACCTTTTAAATACTACCTCTTCACTCAAAATCCTCAAACAATAGTATTTTATGTGTCAAAATCTCCAATTTCCTTATTTGTTTCTAGGTCCAAGACCTCTAGACCCCTAATACACCAAATCCTCAATTTAAAGCAAAATACTTGGGGTTTTAATGAAAATCCTATCTCCCAAACCTAAAGACCCATACAAAGCACCAAACACACTTACCAGACCTTGCACATGGTGAATAATACATTACATGGACAATCCTTCCCACATTTTGTCAAAACACCAGTTGAAGCCCTAATTTTCACCATGAAAAGACCCTGCTACAGTCTTAGAACATCATCCCAAACACCCAACCTTGACCCCTCAACATTCTAAATAGGTTAGGCATGTATTTTAAAAGTTAGAGGATCCATTCCACAAGTTATAGTAGGCATAAAAAGTGTAATGGGTTGAATTAAATTATGAAACCCCTCAATCCAAGAACATTGTGAAAGTAGGTAGCAACAGTAAAAACAATATAAATTTCGCTATACAAAAAGATAGAACCTCTAAATAGATTAACATGATAGATAATTCATTAATCTACAACATCCAACCGATTTCCTATCATCGTAGAGTCCGTACAGGCCATACAAAAACAAGAAAAGTGAGAGAAACCAGTAAATTTCTAGAAAATAACGTTCTTCTTGATTAAAAAAATGGGGTAGAATCAACCAACAACCTCTCCTTTGAGGCATTGAAGGTTATTAAACATATTTTTATTTCATTCCAACTCCCTCGTACTCTGCAACTTTTGCATCTTTTAGCAACTTTTCTGACCACATTTAGCCAAATTGCAAGCTATGACACAAGTGGACTCCCTTAGCTCCAAATACATTATAAAATGGTCTAATTGACCTTACTGAAGACAATATACTCAAAATTAACTAAAATCCTAGCATTTGACAATGCTCACTAAAGATGACATTTTTGACAAAATTGAGCTTACAAGGTGCTCCTGCACCAGAGGCCTGGAACGTTGATTTTGAAGTTGTGTCTTTTGACTAGCATTATTGAACTTGAACTTTATAAAGGTTATGATGAACAATTCACGAAATAGAGTTTCCAGTAATATTTAGTTTATTTCATTCTGTTAGGAGTGATTGTTGTATGAATACAATATTTCAAGCAATAGAATTACATATGGTGGGTTTTGTTAAAATCTTCTAGAGGTTTAGAATGGTAGTCTTCTTGAAAATCATAGCTTGTTATTTATGGATGATCTTTGCTTTTTTTAGATGTAAATTGGTCAGTTCAGCATTGAATTGAGGTTTTTGAGATTGAAGATTGTTTGAAACTCTAATTATGATTGTTGAAGGTTTTGTCTCCTTGCTCTGCATCACAAACCTAGGGTATAAGTTGTTGCCACCTTAATGAAAACTAGAGACTCCTGTGTTTATTTTTCTCAAAACTAAATTTTTGATTGTCAACGAAGTCATGAAGAATATGAATTCAAAGAAGGGTTTGTGATGTTATATCTTATTGTTATTCACTATTTCTTTGGCAATTAGAAAGGTAAATGGTATGAATGAATGTAAACTTGCATTAACAACTATGTCAACTCACTTGAATTTATCTAAGCACATGTGATGAAAGTGATTTTTTAATGGAACAAAAAAATTAATGGAAACTTGCATTAACATTGATGAAAGCTATTAGGTCTTCCAAATTAGATGAAAATAAAAAAATTCCAAATTAGTTGAAAAAATAATGAAATACAGTGAATTACACTAGCCATGTTGGAAATGGACTACTATAAGCAATGCAAATAGAATTCATAAGTAAATTTATGTTAAGTAACTGTCATGTTTTTAATTTTTTTGTTCTTAAAACTCATAAAAATTAAATTTTTTTATGCAAATCTCGTCTAATTCAATGTTGAATTCTATGTCCAATTGTTATGATTAATAAAATCATTAAGGAAATTTAGTCTATATTGTCAAAAAAAAACAAATATACTAAATATATAAACATTTCAATATTACCAAATTGAATATATTACCTCAAATAATGTAAAATGATGTAGAAACTTCAAAATTTCTTCTTCTAGGTTGTCTACCATGCAGATTGGTGGTAAAAAGGTGATGGATCAAGCATAGATTGGTACAATATGAAGTCAACTGCATAAAAAAGGAGTTTATGACTTGGATAAAGTGTTGAACCAGACAAATATAGGATAATGTGGACCTGAATCACGAGGTCAAACCTTATTTTACCATTTCAAAGTAAAACACATTTGGCACTCGCCAAATTTGGAGAGCGCCAAATATGTTGTTTTGAGAGAGAGATAGAGGGAGTGAGAGAGAGAGGGAGTGGGAGAGAGAGAGAGGGAGAGACAGAGACAGAGAGAGAGTGAGAGGGAGAAACCTAAGAGAGAGGGAGAGGGAGAGAGGGTGGGAGGGAGACACCTGAGAGGAGAGAGAGTCAAAGTGGGAGAGAGGGGGTGGGAAGGAGAGACCTAAGAAAGTAGGGTGGGAGGTAAGTGAGGCCTAACAGAGAGGGATTGTGAGAGAGGGAATTGGAGTGACACTAATTAGTGTAGGTAGCATGGGAGGGAGTGAGACCCAAGAGAGATAGACTTGAGAGGGAAAAAAATTATTTAGTTATATGGTGGGGGGGAAGACCTGAGAAAGGGAGTGGGAGAGAGAGGGAGTGGTACCCTTAAACCATAAACCCTATACCATTAACCCTTAAACTCTAATCCATCAAACCCCATACCCTCTTAATCCCTCAACCCTTAAACCCTAATCCCTCAACCCCTCTATAGTCTTAATCCCTCAACCCTTAACCCTCAACCATAATCCCTCAACCCCTATACCCTATGAATCCCTCAACCCATCAACCCTCAACCTTAAACCCTAATCCCTCAACCCCTCTACAATCTTAATTCCCCCCATCCTTAACTCTTAACCCTCAACCCTTAAACCATAATCCCTCAACCCCTATACCCTCTCAACCCTCAACCCTTAACCCTTAAACCCTAATCCCTTAAACCCTATACTCTCTTAATCCATCAACCCTTGACCCTTAAACCCTAATCCATCAACCCCCATACCCTCTTAATCCCTCAACCCTCAACCCTTAAACCCTAATCCCTCAACCCTTAACCCTCAACACTTAAACCCTAATCCCTCAACCCCTATACCCTCTTAATCCCTCAACCCTCAACCCTTAAACCCTAATCCCTCAACCCCCATACCCTCTTAATCCCTCAACCCTCAACCCTCAACCCTCAACCCCTAATCCCCTAGCCCCTATACCCTCTTAATCCCTCAACCCTCAACCCTCAACCCTTAAACCATAATCCCTCAACCATCATACCCTCTAAATCCCTCAACCCCTATACCCTCTTAATCCCTCAACCCTCAACCCTTAAACCCTAATCCCTCAACCCCTGTAGAGGGATGGGAGAGATACAAGGAGTTAGAGAGAGAGACTTGAGAGATGGGGAGGGGGTGGGAGGGAGAGGGAGTACTCGAGATAGAGGGATTCGAGAGAGATGGAGGGGGTGGTGGGAGATACCTGAGACAGAGGGAGAGAGAGAGAGTGGGAGGGGGTGGGAGGGAGATATCTGAGAGAGGGAGAGAGACAAATTGGGAGAGAGATAGAGGGAGTGAGAGAGAGAGGGAGCGGGAGAGAGAGGAGAGAAATAGAGACACAAAGAGAGAGAGTGAGAGAGAGGGAGGGAGGGAGAGGGGGTGGAAGGGAGAAACATAAGAGAGAGGGAGAGGGAGAGAGGGTGGGAGGGAGACATGTGCAAGAGAAGGAGAGGGAGACAAAGTGGGAGAGAGGGGGTGGGAAGGAGAGACCTAAGAGAGTAGGAGAGAGAGGGAGTGAGAGATAGAGGGATGTGAGAGATACAAGGAGTGTGAGAGAGAGAGACTTGAGAGATGGAGAGGGGGTGGGAGGGAGAGGGAGTACTCGGGGGATAGGGAGTACTCAGGATAGAGGGATTCAAGAGAGATGGAGGAGGTGGGGGGAGATACCTGAGATAGAGGGAGAGATAGAGAGAGAGTGGGAGGGGGTGGGAGGGAGATATCTGAGAGAGAGGGAGAGGGAGAGGGAGAGGGAGAGGGAGAGAGATAGAGGGATTGAGAGAGAGAGAGAGGGAGAGACTTGAGAGAGAGAGAGGGTGAGAGAGTGGGAGAGAGATAGAGGGCATTGATAGGTTGTCGTTAGGTCCTACTACTTTAGAATATTGAATGTCAATTAGTCAACTGGGCAGTGTCCAAGGTGGTTTGTAGAAGGAGATTATTTGGATAGTTCAGTTTATTATTTTTGATTTATTTTAAACCTACTGGAATTAAATTTAACCTAAATTCGTTTACTGTCTAACTAGAAAAGTAATCTTACTCTAAGAAAAACCAGAAATAATAAGTTAAAAAGAATAAGACAACTAATTTAGAAAGCATCATAATTAAACTAGAAAGCATTGAGATAAGCAAACTAAATAATTGATTTACTATGGAAGCATAAACATAGGTAAACAAACAATGAAACATATCTAAATCAATATGAGTTCTTATCAACTACGAAAGATAACTCATAAAAATTAAAAAAATGGTGCTCTGGAACTTCAGACTCAATTTTGACAGACTTAACTACTTCCTATTGAATAATTATCTAACTTTTAAGCAAATAAACAACAAAACATTGAAATCTTATCTATCTAACTAACTTCCCTCGAGTGGCTAGCTTGCGGATTTAACTTCTTCTCTAAATCACATGAGCTATGAGTTCAGGAGTCTCTCCACTACAGACAATCATAATCATTCATAATGCGACAGAGTATTAAAAGACAAAAATCGGATAACTCATTCAGCAAAACTTTGAAAAAACTATTTGAACAGCATAACAGTACTTCCTTCGTCTCTTCTATTAATTTTGAAAATTGCATCTTTAATAGATAACTTATAACTAAATCCTAAATTTAAGATGGCATGGATAGCCATTGAAAAAGTCTTCCATAACTTAAAACTAACTCATGTGTCTTTAAAGCTTATAGAACATGAAGAAGGCTTGAGAAAATCCATAAAGTTTTAATAACATAATTTAAAGAACAAGACTAAACTCACGATGCATCATCCTAGCATCTAAGAGTGGGTTTGCAACATTACTCTTGAGGCACATGTTGGTTAAACTTCTGTAACAACCACTTGATGACCTGTTATTTCCTACAAAAATGCTCAAGTCAACCCATTAAACCTGCATTGGCAAATTTCTTCAATTGATCAAAAGAAAGAAAGTTTGCATAATTTTCTTTAAAAATAAGTAATTATTTCTCCTAAATTTTAATGAATTGGCACAAGCTTAGGTTGAGCTAGTAAAAGTAAGCTTCCCATATTTTATAATGATGAGGTTATTTTTACCTCATCAGGCATGATAGAGAGAGGGACTTGAGAGAGAGGGGGAGAGGTGGTGGGAGGTAGATACTTGAGAGAGATGGAGAGATAGAGGGAGACAAATAGAGGGAGTGAGATAGGGAGGGAGTGGAAGAGAGATAGAGGGAGTGACTGTGAGAGGGAGAGGCGGTAGGAGGGGGGGACTTGACAAAGAGAGAGAGGGAGAGGGGGTAGGATGGAGATACTTGAGAGAGAGAGAGGGAGAGGGGGTGGGAGGGAGAGACCTAAGAGAGGGAGAGAGACAAAGTGGGAGAGAGTGAGAGAGAGGGAGTGGGAGAGAGAGAGGGAGTGTGTGTGTGTGTGAGAGAGAGAGAGAGAGGGGGATGGAGATACCCGAGAGAGAGTGAGAGAGAGAGGGAGAGAGATAGAGTGAGTGAGAGAGAGGGAATGGGAGAGAGATAGAGGGAGTGAGTGAGTGATAGACCTAAGAGAGGGAGAGGGGGTAGGAGGGAGAGACTTGAGAGAGAGAGACAAAGAGAGAAAGATAACAACCTAAGAGAGGGAGATGGAGTGAGAGAGATAAAAAGACCAAAGAGGGAGAGTGAGAAAGGGGGTTGGAGTGAGATAGATTTATTTAGGTACCTATGTGGGAGGGAAAGAGACCTGAGAGAGGGGATTGGACTGAGAGAGTAGTCTAGGTCGCATGGGAGGGAGTGAGACCTAAGAGATAGAGACTTCAAAAGGATAAAGAGTTATCAAGTTACGATAACGAGTTAGAGAAGGTATGAAAGGTAAAACCTTGACTATCCATCTACGATCATAAATTGTGCACTCTAAGCATTATCAAAGTTGTTCACCAAAGAGGGGAAATTCTATTTCTATGCAAAGCAGGCCACTTGGCGCACACCAAATGGCCTGCTTTGGACGTGTTAATTAATAGTATTTGCCAAATTTTCTCATATTTTCGACTGTGCTCCCTATCTCATTTGCACATCTTTCAATGCAAGTTTATAAAAAAACTGTGATAGCGTTAACCTCTCTCTTAGCTATCTAAACACATAATTGTTTTTTTCATTTTCATTTAGTTAAGGTTTTGATCCATGGATTCTATTGTAAATGCCTCTATTTTTGGTCAAAAGCCAACATGTGCTAGTTTTAGGATAGATTTTTACTTGTTCATTGAAACTTGAAACAAATTACATTTTTTGAAACTAGACTCCATTCTACACATGATGAAAAAAAAGAATCAATTTTTGATTAGTTTGCAAAAAATTTAGGGGGGAGCATGCTCAAATTTCATTTTTTCAAGATGTGTCCACTTTGAAAATTCATAAAATATTATATATAGATTAAAAAAATTATCCGAAAGAATGAGGATAAACTAAATGGTGTTAGCTAATTTCTCACCATTGATATTTTTGAAATTCTAAAAAAAAGTCAATCAAAAAGGGGGGAGCCCTCAGGCACTATGCTATTTTTTTGATAAAAACAAGACCTAATTTCAAAAAAAAATAGTAGCTTAGAAACTAGACTCAGAGCACTTCAACTTTTGTTCTTTCTGCATCTTAAAATTTTGAGCGTAACTATCTTCATTTTCTCGTGTAAATCAGATTTTTCTGATTTCAAAAAATAAGTGGCATCTTAAGAGTCAAAATTGTCTCA
>CM021104.1:649913964-649943777 GCA_007115665.2 Sequoiadendron giganteum | reverse complement strand
GAGAGAGAGGGAGAGGGAGAGGGAGAGGGAGAGGGAGAGAGATAGAGGGATTGAGAGAGAGAGAGAGGGAGAGACTTGAGAGAGAGAGAGGGTGAGAGAGTGGGAGAGAGATAGAGGGCATTGATAGGTTGTCGTTAGGTCCTACTACTTTAGAATATTGAATGTCAATTAGTCAACTGGGCAGTGTCCAAGGTGGTTTGTAGAAGGAGATTATTTGGATAGTTCAGTTTATTATTTTTGATTTATTTTAAACCTACTGGAATTAAATTTAACCTAAATTCGTTTACTGTCTAACTAGAAAAGTAATCTTACTCTAAGAAAAACCAGAAATAATAAGTTAAAAAGAATAAGACAACTAATTTAGAAAGCATCATAATTAAACTAGAAAGCATTGAGATAAGCAAACTAAATAATTGATTTACTATGGAAGCATAAACATAGGTAAACAAACAATGAAACATATCTAAATCAATATGAGTTCTTATCAACTACGAAAGATAACTCATAAAAATTAAAAAAATGGTGCTCTGGAACTTCAGACTCAATTTTGACAGACTTAACTACTTCCTATTGAATAATTATCTAACTTTTAAGCAAATAAACAACAAAACATTGAAATCTTATCTATCTAACTAACTTCCCTCGAGTGGCTAGCTTGCGGATTTAACTTCTTCTCTAAATCACATGAGCTATGAGTTCAGGAGTCTCTCCACTACAGACAATCATAATCATTCATAATGCGACAGAGTATTAAAAGACAAAAATCGGATAACTCATTCAGCAAAACTTTGAAAAAACTATTTGAACAGCATAACAGTACTTCCTTCGTCTCTTCTATTAATTTTGAAAATTGCATCTTTAATAGATAACTTATAACTAAATCCTAAATTTAAGATGGCATGGATAGCCATTGAAAAAGTCTTCCATAACTTAAAACTAACTCATGTGTCTTTAAAGCTTATAGAACATGAAGAAGGCTTGAGAAAATCCATAAAGTTTTAATAACATAATTTAAAGAACAAGACTAAACTCACGATGCATCATCCTAGCATCTAAGAGTGGGTTTGCAACATTACTCTTGAGGCACATGTTGGTTAAACTTCTGTAACAACCACTTGATGACCTGTTATTTCCTACAAAAATGCTCAAGTCAACCCATTAAACCTGCATTGGCAAATTTCTTCAATTGATCAAAAGAAAGAAAGTTTGCATAATTTTCTTTAAAAATAAGTAATTATTTCTCCTAAATTTTAATGAATTGGCACAAGCTTAGGTTGAGCTAGTAAAAGTAAGCTTCCCATATTTTATAATGATGAGGTTATTTTTACCTCATCAGGCATGATAGAGAGAGGGACTTGAGAGAGAGGGGGAGAGGTGGTGGAGGGAGATACTTGAGAGAGATGGAGAGGTAGAGGGAGACAGATAGAGGGAGTGAGATAGGGAGGGAGAGGAAGAGAGATAGAGGGACTGATTGTGAGAGGGAGAGGGGGTAGTAGGGGGAGACTTGACAAAGAGAGAGGGAGAGGGGGTAGGATGGAGATACTAGAGAGAAAGTGGGGGAGAGGGGGTGGGAGGGAGATACCTGAGAGAGAGGGAGAGAGACATGGTGGAGAGAGTGAGAGAGAGGGAGTGTGTGTGTGAGAGAGAGAGGGGGGATGGAGATACCCGAGAAGAGTGAGAGAGAGAGGGAGAGGGAGAGGAGTGAGGAGAGGAAGAGAGAGAGAGAGAGGGAGTGAGGAGTGAGACCTAAGAGAGGGAGAGAGGGGGGGAGGAGGAGAGACTTGAGAGAGAGAGACAAAGAGAAAGATAACAACCTAAGAGAGGGAGATGGAGGGAGATGATGAGAGAGAGAGAGGGAGAGTGAGAAAGGGGGTTGGAGTGAGATAGATTTATTTAGGTACCTATGTGGGAGGGAAAGAGACCTGAGAGAGGGGATTGGACTGAGAGAGTAGTCTAGGTCGCATGGGAGGGAGTGAGACCTAAGAGATAGAGACTTCAAAAGGATAAAGAGTTATCAAGTTACGATAACGAGTTAGAGAAGGTATGAAAGGTAAAACCTTGACTATCCATCTACGATCATAAATTGTGCACTCTAAGCATTATCAAAGTTGTTCACCAAAGAGGGGAAATTCTATTTCTATGCAAAGCAGGCCACTTGGCGCACACCAAATGGCCTGCTTTGGACGTGTTAATTAATAGTATTTGCCAAATTTTCTCATATTTTCGACTGTGCTCCCTATCTCATTTGCACATCTTTCAATGCAAGTTTATAAAAAAACTGTGATAGCGTTAACCTCTCTCTTAGCTATCTAAACACATAATTGTTTTTTTCATTTTCATTTAGTTAAGGTTTTGATCCATGGATTCTATTGTAAATGCCTCTATTTTTGGTCAAAAGCCAACATGTGCTAGTTTTAGGATAGATTTTTACTTGTTCATTGAAACTTGAAACAAATTACATTTTTTGAAACTAGACTCCATTCTACACATGATGAAAAAAAAGAATCAATTTTTGATTAGTTTGCAAAAAATTTAGGGGGGAGCATGCTCAAATTTCATTTTTTCAAGATGTGTCCACTTTGAAAATTCATAAAATATTATATATAGATTAAAAAAATTATCCGAAAGAATGAGGATAAACTAAATGGTGTTAGCTAATTTCTCACCATTGATATTTTTGAAATTCTAAAAAAAAGTCAATCAAAAAGAGGGGAGTGCTCAGGCACTATGCTATTTTTTTTGATAAAAATAGGACTTGTTTTGCCCCCCCCCTTTTTGAGACCCTTAATCTTCATTAATTTAAAAAAAAAATAGTAGATTAGAAACTAGACTCGGAGCACTTCAACTTTTTTTCTTGCCGCATCTTAAATTTTTCAACATAACTATCTTCATTTTCTCATGGAAATCAGATTTTTCTGATTTCAAAAAAAAAAGTGGCATCTTAAGAGCCAAAATTGTTTCACAGATTGGTGCACTTACCCTATAACTTGCAATATATTCATCCTTTGTCATCCTTAGGGTCTCAAATTTGATTTTGAAGATTTGTATCTTGGCTTGCTTCACTTTATTATCTCCATCATAAATTTTTCTTAGCTTTTCCCATACATCCTTGACAGAACTGCAACTCATCACCTTCAGAAGTTTTGAATTGTCCAACCCACACATGATAGCATTCTTTCCCTTGTAATTGTTCTCATAAAACCTAATCTTAGCTAGATTTGTTGGAGGAGCAACAAGAGTAATGTAACCATCCTTGACAAATTTACAAACACCAAACCCTAGAGAGTTTAGATGACCTTCCATTCGAGCTTTCCAAAAGGTGTAACTTGTCCCATCAAACCTAGTACCCTTGTAAGATATGTCATGTGCCATCTAGGACCTTTCCTCAACCAATTAAGCTTCTTCAGAAGAACTTGGCTCTGATACCAATTGTTGAACACACTCACATACTGAGAGCAGGGGTGAATCAGTATCTATAAAACATAAGCCCTTTGGATCTTAAACATGAAAATTTAGACTTTTAATAGGATTAAAAACTTATAAAGAAATCAACAACACTTAAAAAATCAACAGTAATGAGAGATAGGACAATAAACACACATGCAAAAGATAATACTAGATTTATGTGAAAAACCCAAGAAGGGAAAAACCACAGTGAGAAATCTCACAATATAGGAAGCTCACTATTGACATAAATTATAATATTTTTCAAGGCTCACTTCTTATGGACTTACAAGCTAAGGCGTACAATTGTAGGGCAAGATATAAAATACTTGCAACACTGAGATGTTGGTGTGAATAAATGTCTTGTACCTAGTTAATTCACTCACTAGGTAATTAGGGGATATATTCACATGCTAAGTTTACTTAGGCTCTAAGATTCCTTCTAGAAGGATAAGTTGTCATTTCTAGATCTTATTTTATCCTAGGTTGTTAATACTTAGTTGTCTCATGTGATAGGATTAAGACACTTGTCATGATCTTGTTTAATCCTATCTCTCTCCTTGCCTTTATAAGTAAGGCATCATATGTACTTTTCCATATTTAGTTTGGCATTCTTACATCCTTAATGATAGAATGATATTTCTACCATTTATCTCTTGTGGAAGTTATTTTATCTTCCGGGTTATCTTGGGGTGTTTGAGGAGTTCACTAATGAGTGCCTAGAAATGGCACTTTAATTAACCTTTTTATGTTCTCAAAGACTTAATTATAGTATAAATTAACTATGATAGTAGTAGATTATATGTTTAAATTCTTGCTTGTTTCATCTTATACTTAACCAATTGGAAGATATATTAGAAATTATATTTTGCATTAAATGTGTTTCTTTTGGTGATGTTAAAGATGGAATGACTATGCAATTAAAAATATCTATTGTCATATTTGCATCCTATTTGTGAGGATTTCATGCAGGTTATTAAATGCTTACTATGAGCTGGATCTATTAAAAAAAATGTTTAACGACATGGCGTTAATTACACTTATGAAAGCTCCAGATGGATACTAATTTTCTATGATTTCAAATTGGCTCCCTTTGTCGATTTGGAAACTGCTTGCTCCAGTTGTGATGAAGCGAAATTCTCTCAAATATTTCCAATTATGATTTAGTTTAGTTTTTCACTTTGTAACTTGGCAGTTAGCACCATGAATTTGAATTCAAACTAAGAGATATTCTTATAAATATCTATCCTTAGGTTTAGTTTGAGGTTAGTTCATCTTTTGTTGAATATTGTAATTTCTGGTACTATGCACTTTTGTTCTACTTGCCTATTTTGGCCAATTGGAATGCAAATAAGAAGTTGATCTGAATCTTGGTGTTAGAGGTCCCACCAGAGGAAGAGCAAGGCCCACTCAACTGAAGGAGGTGACCTTGTGTTATGTTATTTGATTCAGTTAATTTCTATTTGATTTATATTGGTTGGAAGTTAAGCATTTTAAATTCTATTGATCAATGTTGAGTAATTGCATTCACTTAGATTAGTTTACTGTAATCCAAATTAGATAAGATGTTTTGTTGTAGATCAAAATTCATTTACTTACTGTAGATTCAATTGTTGTTCACAAAAATTAGATTAAGTACTTATTTTCAAATGCATGTAGTTGTAATGAGAGTAATAACGATGACTGATGTAAGGATCAAACCGAGGCTTAATTGGAATTTGTTCATGGAAATTAGTATTTCTTCTTTCTAGATTAATGTTTAATTTCCTGAAAATGTAAATAGATTCATTGTTTTCTGGATTAATATTCATTTCCTGCAATCATAAATAGATTCACTATTTTCTAGATCAATATTCATTTCCTACAAGCGTAAATAGACTTCCTTTTCAAGAAAATTTTAATTCTACATTTTAGACTTAGAGTTACCTTAAGTTATTTCCTAGATCTTTCCATGAATCAATTATAGTCAACTAAGGTATGGTCTGAACTAAGTCATTAGGGTCGAAATAGGTCTAGGTAAGCATTAGTCAATCGATAAGATTGTTAGTCTTTAGAAATTAGTTATTGTGTTCCACTCTTGAGAGCTCTTGAAGGCTCATGAAGGAAATTGACTGAAATAAAAGTCATTGTTTACAATGAAAAACCCCCAATTTTTAGAGACATCCTTATCACATACAACTCTAAGACACACCCAGTTCAATAATTGAGAAATTAAATGATGCAAGAAGTGGCACCAATGACCTTGCCCATCATTTTTGGCGTCGTTGTCAGGGATTATTAAATATCTGGTTGTTAAGTTTGAATCCTTAGTGTTGATAAGGAAGATAGTTTAGTTTGTGGATGAGATGAGCTATAGACCATCTAGGAAGGTTTCTTCCATGAAATATTGATTTTGATCAAGAACAACAAATTTTGCAACATCAGATTCAAAATCAAGAAGATAATCAGAAACATTTTCAAGAAGAAGAAATGGGTGACCAACCAAGAAATGATCCCCCACCAAATAGGACCTTTCCCTATCCTATTAATTTAAACAGAGAACTTGATGAGCCTCCTATGAAGAATATTTCACCCTCAGTTTTACCTACCTTTAGGGGAAAGACTTCTAAGGACCTTGGCCAATTTCTCTTTGAGTTTAAGGTTTTGTGCCAGACCTATGATTATACAGTTGATAACCAAAAGTTGAAATTATTACCTTCTACCTTAAAGGATTCAGCCTTACAATGGTTCATGGGTTTAGGTACATGGACAATATCAACTTGGCATGAAATGGAAACTGAGTGTTTGGATAAATACCAAGATTACTGTCGAGTGAGAGATATGAAAGAGGAATTGTTCTGAATGAGACAAATGGAAGATGAAAGTCTGGAGGATTATGCTGATAGATTTCAGTTTGTGCACAATATATGTGGTATTGGGTTGGATAATGATATTAGTAAGACAATTTTCCTAAAGGGAATTGATGATGAGTCTAGAGAGTCTTTGAATCTTATGGGAAAGGGAGAGATCAATAAGCTTTCTTTAGAAGATATTGTTGAAATATGTAGAAACTACTCTAGGACTAGAGTAGGGACTAGAGGTTCCCAAAGAAACAAAGCTATCACTATTGATGTGTCTCAAGTAATGGAGTAAATTTCTAATTTGAAAACTGATTTACTCTTTATTTCAATATGCAAGGAGATAAGAAGACTATTGAGCCCTTAGCCATTTATTGTTCCAAATGTAGAGGGAAACATCTTTTGAGTGTCCATTGAATCAAGTTGATATTTGTGAGATATTTGAGAAACATCATGCAACAAGTTCTTGTAACCTCTTACTTGGAATTAAGAACTAGTTGAAGAAACCACTTGTGGTAGAGGAAGAGCTTAATTATGTTGGACAAAGATCTTAGAATATTGGATGTAATTGTAATCAAGGGAAGTATGGTCCTCAAACTAATTGGAATCAGAACCCTTGGCCAAATGAAAATCAATGGAATGCTCCCTACCAAACACAACCACCACCTACATTCTGGGGTCAACCTGAATGGATGAATCCCTAGTGGAACCAATCGTACTGGAAATCAAATCAACCATCATGGTAGCAAAATCAGCCACAGTGGCAACAAAATAAAACACAATTTTGACCATGGAAAAATCAGGGGTTGATGCATCCTTGGAGGTAGTCACCTCAATTAACATAGGGTTCTAATCTTACTAATGAACAAGTAAATTGGCCTCAAATGCAAGCACAACCTGTTCGAAATAAAAAAAAAAATCATACTTATGCAAATTCGCCTACCTTGAAGGCCATTGATGCTAACGATATTCAATTAAGGAACTAAAATGTGCCATCCATACCAATTGATAAAGACTAGGAGGGTGAGAAAAAGGAAAAAGAGAATTTAAAGGAAAACCAAAAATTCGATGACGAACAAAAATTTAATTAGGCATCCTACTGAGAGCATCTGAAAACAAAACAAATAACTCCTGATAGCTCCCAACCGAATTATATGAATGTGGTAGATTCTAAACTTCTCTGTGAATTGAAAAATATTAATATTGAGATACCATTGTTACAGGCTATTAAAGACATACTAGAAATGAATCAGTTGTTCAAGTCTCTCTGTATGAAAACTCTAGGTAGGAAGAAGAAATTACCTCCTACGATTCAAATAGGGACCAAAATCATTGATGTGTTTTCACGAAGGTTACTTCCTCAAAAATATAATGATCCTGGTAGTCTTGTGATAACTTTGAGTATTGGATGAGTTGAGATAACCAACGTGCTAATTGATTTAGGAGAAACTATCAATGTTATCACCTCATACACTATTGAAATATTGGGTATGACAAGCACTTAGCCCACAACAACTATTTTACATTTTGCAGATCAATCTACTACTAAACTTGAAGGTGTTCTTGAGGAAATCATGGCTACCATTGACACATGAGAGTATCCAGTTGAATTTCTAGTCCTTAAAGCTAGAAAGAAAGATTCTGGATATTCAATTATATTAGGTAGACCATGGTTAGCCACTGCAACAACATTGATAGAATGTAGATCAGGGAGCATGATTATTTCTAATGGACAGAAACAAAAGGAGTTGTCATTTTTTCAGATATGATAACCTGTGATGGTGATACTTTTCAAGAGTTTGATTATTTGGAGTACTTTGAATCTGCAGATGATGATGATGAGGTTTATTTATATACTCCTTTTTCTCCATCAAAGACAATTGATGTACCTTCACCTTCACTGAATCATTGTGCAGAGTCATTGATTGAAGCTCCCATCATTCCTATTCAGTAGAACCATTCATTTTATATTGGTGATTCATTGAGAGATTTTGTTGATTCATTAACTAAGTATCTCATTGTCTTCCTAATTGGGATTCCTATTTATCAAACATTGGATCCTTATTTGTGGAGTCTCACATTTCAGATTTGGAGGAAACACCTGAGGGGTTATCTCTCCTCTTTGATGGAATTCATTGCACAACTATTGTAAACCCATCTTTGTCTCTAGATCTTATTCAACATCAATTTTCACATAGTCCTAGTTTGTCACCTTCTTCTTTGATTAGGCATGCACTTGATTTGATCATGGAATCTTCATCTTCCTTGAGAAAGGAGACACATGAGTAGATTTTAGAGACATCATCATATATATTCATGCTTCTTTCTTTCAATTCCTATCTAGAATGGGAATCATCCCTGCATTTGTTCTTGGTTTTGTTTCTTTCAAAAGGGAGACAAGTTGTTTGTCAATATTGGATCATGTTTTGTCTTCTGACACTTAGCATTTTTGCAAGCGATTATCCATTATGGGGGGGCTATATAGTCTCTATATTTCCCTCTTATGTGGGGGCTATTGATTATATTGTATTCTTGTAATGGATGTAGCTCTTGGGGGTATTGATGTTGAGACCTCCATACACCACTTCTATCACTTGTACATGATTTACATTGCATCTCTTTTTTGGAGAGGAGTTTTGTCCCATGAGGTTTTTTCCTTTTCTTTGTTTGTGAGAGATTCATTGCATAATTAGTTGTACATTAGTACCTAACATGGCCTGGTTGTTGGAACCCATTTTTCATCTTCATATTGTATTTCTATATTGCATAATAATTATACTCCCTAAGTTGCACTTAAGGAGGGGTGTTGGAGTGAATAAATTTCTTGTACCTAGTTAATTCACTCACTAGGTAATTAGGGGACATATTCACATGTTAAGTTTACTTAGGCTCTAAGATTCCTTCTAGAAGGATGAGTTGTCTTTTCTAGATCTTATCTTATCCTAGGTTGTTAGGACTTAGTTGTCTCATGTGATAGGATTAAGGCACTTGTCATGATCTTGTCTAATCCTATCTCTCTCCTTGCCTTTATAAGCAAGGCATCATATGTACTTTTCCATATTCAGTTTGGCATTCTTGCATCCTTAATCATAACATGATATTTCTGCCATTTCTCTCTTGTGGAAGTTATTTTGTCTTGTAGGTGATCTTGGGGTGTTTGAGGAGTTCACCATAAACTCATACATGAGGCACACAACCCCAAGGAAATATACAAATTACAAGGACCTACTGAAGAGAATCACACATTTGATAACATGATACATGAATATTTAGGAATTATAACATATGTCAACAATACAGTTTGTTGACTAAGGCGTTAAAGCTCATCTGATCTTTATTTTCCATAATTTACTACATCATTACATACTCACAAACCACCACACTCTCACTCGCTCAACTTGAAACTGATTTTTTCTTTCGTTTATATCCTCTGTAAGATCTCAAAATATCATTTAGGTGGCCAAAATAGAATAAAAACAATGATCTCAACAAGTTAGCCACAAAAACATAATTCAATCCTATCCAGGAGATAGAGAAGACCAAAAACTTATTACAACTTCCAACATGATCCCAAAAAAAACATGTGATGGCGCACAACATACCGAGTCGACAACAAGGAAAATGTAGATGAAACATGTAGCACATTACTAGTCGGACCAAAAACACAACTTCAACTATTTTTACTCAATGCAGTTATCAATGAGATATGTCAGGACTCAAATACATATGAACACAACTTCAATTATTGGCGCACACCCTGAAGCACATAGTGCAAGTAAGAGAACATGCCCTATTGACCAGACATCCATAAGTTACTTAGCAAACCAACTCAAAACAATATGTGGCACCAAAGAGATCAACCATTGAGTGCAAAACACAAAGATATGTTCTATGAACATCCAAAAACACTTCCAGATACTTCTTTCACACTATCATGCCACAAGCAACCACCAAAAATTGAACAAAAAAAATACTTCATCTTAGAAGCATAGAATATGTAACCATGAGATATAACATTAACAAACCAACTTGCAGTAAACACCATTACATGAAATCTAAATTAAGACACTGCATAAGAAATGAGAGAATTTTCGCCAAGCGGTAGGAGTAGAAACATCAATGCAAAGAAATGTAGAGCATTTTTCAAACCAATCATGACAAGCAACAAAAATTCCAACCCAGAACAATAACAAAAAAAAGCCTTGGAAATACTGGTGACCTGAAAAGATAGGAGTGCAACATCCATAAAACATAAAAATTGTGTCCCAAATTGCAAGACCACATCTTCAAAGGTAGAGGAATGTAGAGCATTCTCCCAAACAGTGTTCAAAGCAACTTCCTAGGAAAAAAATTTTTCACCAACATGTGGAGACCAGTACATCCTTGTAGCAACACATACTTCATCAAGAACAAAAGGATAAAGCATAAAACATAATATAGACGATTAGCAAAATCTCTCCGACTTATAATCCTCATCTTAATACTTATAATCCTTATCTTAATTCTTCTAATCCTTATCTTAATATATCATCATGATTTTATCTCTTTTGAAAACAAGCATACTCAATACATCTTTACTTTTCATCAAACAAGGCATGACATCCAACCATGATCATCAACAACATCAAAGGCATGACATCCAATCATGAAAATCAACAACATAGAGTATCAAAAACATAAATTTTTAACCACTAATGACAACCCAAACCAAGTGTAGGCATACACATCAATGACAATCCAAACTAAGTGTACTCATCAATGAACAACCAATGCCAAACAACAATATCACAAACACATGTGCAACAATCTCCCCAAGTGTTGAAATCAATGACAACCAATGCCAAAATGTACAACACCATATCCTAAATTTCTCACTCTTTTTGTATGCATTGCATAAGGGATCAATCAATGAAATAAATCATCATAGCCATACATGTAACCACATGAATCTCCAACATGCTCTTGTGCTCCATCAAGATACCTACAATAAAACCAAAGTGACCACCATCTCAAGCAAGAAATACTCTCATCCTCCAATGTTCCACCTATGGAAGAAAATGAACATACCAAGGTGAAGATGCACTTATCTAAGAACGCAAGCATCAAATTCAAGTGATAACAAAGGCTAAAAAGAAGTTGCTAGTATTGGTAAAAAACCCACATGATCAGAAATAACATCCACAAAACATGCTAATACATCTAATTATCCACACCTCATAGGTATCAATAACATCAGTAAACTCATACCAACAACATATGCAACCCATAAACTACAATCGCAAGCTCCCTATATCAAACCTAACAATGAAGAACATACATATCCAGGAGCTCCCACTGCATGGGTAATGCCAAAGCATATCAAGTCTACCAATAAACACTATACCAAGGTGTGATAAATGATGAACAATGAAGTACCTCCTTACTCAATAATGTGAGAGTGGTTCCAAGGTTCTATTTATGGTAGCTAAGGCATGTGTTGTATGGTTTTTTTAGGCATGAGCTTGATATTAAAGTTATCCAAATCCTTAATTAGTGAAACGTGGGAAAATGTGGATGATGGGTTTTGAATGGGGGTATGCACCTACAATTTCCTTCTTTTTTTCATTAGGAAAAAGAGATCCCCTAGGGAAAGATTGAATTTCAAACCTTAGGTGATTCAACTTTAATGGAGATCTTATTGTTTTCCTTATGACTGAGGACGAGGTAAATCAGCCTAAACTGCACTTTTGGGAGATGAATGAAAAATACCAAATGAATGAAATTATACAATGTAACACATGAAACATAAATTTTCAATCTTAATCTGATAAAATGTAGAAAGTTTCAACAGATCTAAGAAGGGTGTGATTTTATGCACCCGTCACAAAAAGGTTGTTTTGAGTGTCCTCCTATGACTCATTCGCCCAAGGGTGACTAGGTCTTGCTATAGGGGTTTAAAATATGCTTTTATAGTCCTATGCTCCTTGGTCTACACTCTTGATTCCTCCAAGCTTTGCAGTCAAAACTTTGGAATTAAATTTTAAAAGTGAGTTTTTGTGGCTTGACAACTTTGCAACTTTGACAACTTTTGCAATTTTTCTCTTTTGATAGATCTTCAATCCTTCTTCAACCTAAGATTTGTAAAACACACAAGAGAGATTTTTTTTTGGTGAATGAGGGTTTGCCTTGGTAAACACCTGTTTTGGTAATTAAACCTTGAAATGAAATGAAACATGAAGGAAATGAATGATGAATGAACACTTGCTATGTTGCAACTCACCAAAACCTTGAATTGAGATCCTTGAAGGACTGAAACTTAATACATCTCTCCAAGCTCTTGATCTTGCATGAAATGGCTTGATTGGATGTTGATCTTGATGCTTGAATCTTGACTTGAATTCTTGAAACCTACATCACAATGTTAGCTCCAAAAACATGCATAGGTGCAAATAACTTTGACATGATGCTTGAGATATTGAATGTTGCAAGAAATGACTAAGAAATCTTCTCTTGAACACATTTGACAATAATCTTAGCTCTTGTGAAATCTCTCAAAAAGTTCTAAGTTGGTTATCTAGGATTTGAATTTGATAAAAAGACCTTGTATTTATAGACAATTTTCTAATTTCCCAAAAATTAAACATTACAAGCTGACATTTGAAATTGAACTTGGGATCATAAAAAGGCTACCAAAAACATATTAAAAATTTGAATTTAGCAACTAAGGGGGACCCATTCGCCCAAGGGAAAATGGGTCCTAACCTAAATTGCCAAGACCTATTCATTTTGAGATGTTAAAAATGACAATTGTATTAATTAACTACCGATTCCCCTTTCAGAAATTGCAATTAATTAGGCTTATAGATGCATAATTGGGCCAATTAGAGGCTTAATTAAGTCAAATTTATTAAGGGACCCAAACAAGTGTGAAAATATAAAGTGAGTACATTTTTCAACACTACAATTAGTTCCCAAACTCGATTACAATAGGTTGCTAGTCTCTTTTCATTACACTTATATATTGGGCCCTCACCTTCTTAATAGTGAGCACACAGTCTCCAAATACTTACTAGCAATTGCACCTTGGTGTGCAATGGGTATGCCAAAAGAGGTGTGGAAGGTCAATAAGGTAAAATTTAAGGTAATTTTTTTTTGCATATATTTATGTAGTACACGAGATGAATTGGTAGGTCATTTAGCAAACAATTTTACTTATGGGAAAATGGTCTTAATGGATTACTGGTAGCTTTAAATCAACTATGCATCCATTTACAAGGATTCAAACATGAGTGAAATAAAACCTCTAAGATAATTAGGCTCCATTACCAACAAATTCATGTTATGTTTGCAAGATAATCAGACTTTTAGAATGGTTTTAAAGGTCTAGATTCATTTTAGGTTCAAGAACCCAAGATATGTGCCTTCTCAATGTACTCCATATTTTTTTTGTACTTAAAGATGATAATATGCAATTGAATGGAATGCCTTTAGATATACAGGTACACAGTAGTCAATCAGATAAATATAAGTGTGTTTAATCACACTAGACATGAAACGTGAAGTTTTTGAAACATTGAAATGATAAAATCAAAGTAGATAGAAAATATATATTCATAATATTTTCTATTTGCTTGTGTTTATCAAGATAATGGTTCGTACGAAATTAGCTTTCAATATATAAATGTAGTTAACCATTATCTTGAAAGACAACCAAATATAAATTATTATGAATATACAAATATCACCCTTGAATATTTAATATGATATCTACAATTATTTACAAATTTAACTTTAATTAAAATAAAGATTGTATAACTAAAAAATACTATTAAATAAATCTATAAATTATTATGTAATAGTAAGTAGAACTTAAATGATTATAGATTGAAACTGCTAAAGCAAACAACTCTTTAGGTGATAAAAGAATTAAACATATGTGAAACAAAGGGATGTAACCTAGGAGAGACAACATATCTCTCCCACACCTGATATAGAGATATAAAGGTAAATAGAGAGAGGTGAAGAGATACTGAGATAGAGATGGAAAGGCAAAGAGATATAGATATAGAGATAGGGAGGGAGAAACAAGGAGTCTATGTGTTTGAGTAAGAGATATATATATATATATATATATATATATATATATATATATATATATATATATATATATATATATATATTTATAGGAAGGGCGAGAGGGATATAAATAGATAAGTAATAAAGGAGAAGTAGAGAGATATAAAAAGGAGAGATAGGGAGAGAGAGGGGGAGATAGGGATTAAAAAGGGAGACATAAAGAGATAGATATAGTGGGAAAGAAAGAGGGATCAAGGAGATGCAAGGAGATGTAAGGAGGTAGAGATAGAGAGGAATATGGAGATTTATATGGAGAGATAGGATGGGGGAGAGGGAGAAACCGAGACAGAAAGAGGGAGAGAGAAAGAGAGAGCAAGAGAATGAGAGAGGGAGAGATAGAGGGATAGAAAGATATAGATAGGATCTTTCAATTTCCTTAGTGCACCTCCGATCCTTTGAGTACCAAACTTATTGCCAATTCAATTCCCTTTATGCACTTTTGACCTCCAAATGACTACAAAGTTATTAAGGACAAATTTATAGTTTTGTTAAAATCAACAAAGTGAATTCCATCAAAAGCTTTACCACTTGAATAATACTAAATTATCTTGAGTTACGCCAATAGGAGTTAAGAAAGAGTGTATGACACTCCAAACTATACATTAGACTAACATTCTATGCTTTAGTTTATTCTTGAGTTACACCGAAGAGGTGTGGAAGGTCAATTAGGGAAAATTTTGGTCTATTTTTTTATATATTTATGCACTACATGAGGTCAATTGGTGGGTCATTTATCAAATGATGTTTGTGCAACAAAGATCTGAATAGAGAAGTGATAACTTCAAATCACACTTACAAGATCCGGACAAGACTAAAAAAAAAACTCTAAATCAAGGAGATAAGCAGGATCCATTACCAACAGAGTCATGTTATGTTTGCAAGAGAGAGGGGGGGGGGTAATAAGAGATAAAGAGGGAGACAAATATGGAGATGGAGATGGAGATGGAGATAGAGATGGAGATGGATATATAGAGGAGAGGGATAGATAAAGAGAGAGAAGATAAGGATAAATAGAGATGAAAGAGATAAATATATAGAAAGTGAGAGCGAGAGAGGGAGAGATAGAAAGATAAATATAGATGTAGGAAGTGATATATAAAGAGAGGTAGAGGGAGAGATAGAAGTAGAGAGATTGAGAGAAAACAAGATAAAGTTAGAGTGAGAGATGGAGAAGAAATATGGAGAGATATAGATGTATAGGTCTAGGAAGAGGGAGAGAGAGATGGATGGATAGAGAAGGAGATATGTCTAGAGATAAAGGGTGAGAGAGAAAATAGAGGTAAAGATGAAGATAGAATGGGAGAGAAAGAGGGAGAAAAATAGATAGAGAGATAGAGGTAGAGGAAGAGATAAAGGCAAAGAGAGATTGGGAGATAGAGAGATATAGAGGGAGAGGAAGAGGGATATATATATATATATATATATATGGTGAGATAGAGTGATAGAGAGATAGACATATAAGGAGATATAGAGAGGAGGAGAGGGAGAGAGAGACAAAGAGATAGACAAATAAAGAGAAGTAGAGATAGACAAATAGAGATGGAGAGAGGGAAAGAAAAATATAGGGAGATAGAGAGAGGGAGAGAGAAAAAGGGAGAAGTTGGAAGACAAAGAGAGAGATAGAGATATATAGGAAGAGCAAGGGAGAGAGAGGGATAGGGATAGGTAGGTAGAGATAGAGAGGGGAGGCAGAAGGGAGAGAGAGATAGTTCAATATATAGAGAGGGGGAAAGATGTGGATAGAAAGAGAGAGAAAAGAGTGAGAGCGAGATATAGAGAAATAGAGATTGAGATATAGAGTAGGTGAGATGGGGTGATTGAGAGAGAAGAGGGGGTAGAAAAGGAGAGATAATAATATATAATTATTAAATTAATTTGTGCTATATAAAAAAATATTAATTATTGATTATAATAATTTAATATTTATATTTTGTCATTTTTAATATATATATAGTATATAAAATATATATTATAAATTAGTTGATAATTTTTAGTTCATTTTTTAATGTTTTATATGACTATAGGAGGTCAGCATAGAAATCTATCTCCCGCTCAATTGAAGGAATGGGCGACCTAGTAATAAGCACTAAGCTGTGGTGCTGGTGCTTACCCTTAGTGCTAGCAGAGCGGTGTTCGGTGCAGAAACCGGAATGAATAGCCTGCTTGTAGCTCGAGATGGGGGAATACAACACTATCATAGATCCTATCATGGAATATGGAAATCCTGTAGCCTCTCCGCTATCTGGTAATGGCCTTTATTAACCAGTCAAGTAGAGTCGGTATGTCCAGGTCTGGTTTTGATGGTAGAACCATTCAAATCATAGTATAACTATTCGAATCGAACAAGTAATCCCAACTGGACAAATTGAGTTGAGTTGCTCCCCTTTCAAGTCTATTCCCACCATCATTCCCTGGGCTTTAACCACTTTTCCCTATTCCACATGCCATGTAGCAATTGCATCGATATGTGGGTTGCAATACATGCGAAAGCATCCAAACTTTGAATACAATTATTACCTCGTTTATCAAAACCACAGAAACAAAAAGCGTCCTTATAAATATTCAGCTCGTGTTAGGTCCACTAATGTAATCCACGTTTATGTCAAAGGAAGTCTTGTAGTCTCTAGTCTACTTTTGGCATTTGAATAGCAGATCTTGGGCCTCATATGCACGTTCAGGTCCTTTCTTGGGTTGCTCTGATGTAAATGCAGGGATCTTATATAACAATTAGTACTTAACGGTAAACTCCATGTAGTCTTTCATGAGTGCACTCATCTATTAACTGTAGAAAACGTGATAATGCACTAAGAATCATAGTCACCCAGCAATGATTTCATGTTTCTAATGCAAATCAAATTGATATAATTCTAATACTATACCATCTTGCATGATAAATATAATTGGTCATTGTCATAATAGAGAGATCGAGAGCAAGAGCAACCATTCTATTATGTAGTCACAAGCAAGGTCAAAGTGAACATCTGCCTACCTGAAATGGGGATTCCCTGCAATCACTTAACACTGGGCAAAGTGATCAACAACAACGTGCAGTGGCACCAGCTTCCTCCCTTGCTTTACGCTCAGGATCTGAGAAAAACATTTGGATAAGAGAAGACTATGTACTTTCCAAACCATGCGATAATGGAGTCGCTCAATTGCACGATTAATATGTGCGAGTGCGAACTTTCCTGATTGCTGAATCGAAGCCGTAGAACAACAATGAATGGAAAGGATAAAGCACAAACATTGCGTTCAATGTGTTTCAATGACATGAACGACTGAATCCTTCTTGTACAGTTGTTTTTGGCTACCAATAAATGGGCAACTGCAAATTCATTCCCGCACATTTACTGTAAATTTGACTGCATTTAGTAGTAAATATGCCTAACAAGTTGCGGAATGATCGTACACCACTTGTAGAATTAATAAAGTTGCGCTAGTTCTCATCATGTAATAAAGACGAACTTGCTGCGATAGCCGCTGCAAGTTGCATTTCGATACCACGAAGGATGCACAATACAACACACAATGTCATATTAAATATTAAAAACGGCACAAAAGACAGGTGGGGAAATTAATGGCGACAATCAGTTTGATAGTACGACACTCATCAATATTTCTTTTTTGTATTTTAAAATACAACTGCTTCTGCGAGATAAAGCATTAAAAGCATCGAACGGAGGAAACCATTTTAATCATCTCCAGGGCAAAATGAATCGTTGATAGGCAAACTTAGGTTGCTCTTCTTTAGATTGGATACGCCTTCGGCGTAAATAAGTGTTTAACGTTCTTTTTATGCACAAATAAGAGTCCACAAGGTAGAGCAAGTCATATTATGCCACATTACTAGTGCAAGTAAACTGAACTTAGAAGTCAAATAGAAAGGATTTCCCTTTTGGATCAATTAACTTGACTCATAGCACCACAACCTTATTTTGATTTAAAACCATAAAAAATTGTTTCCCAAAGCTTATTATCAGTTCATTTTATTTGATATTTCAATGTGGGAAGTATAGTTGAGCTTTCTTTAGCAATATGTGTCGTAAGCAATTTCATGGTGGCTTACATGTTTCCTTCATTTCTATTTAACATTATTATGAATTGGAACATGTGTTGACTAAAAAATGTACATGTTAACTTCATCATGTTATTATGATTTTTCATCACCTTCATTCACATGCTCAATGGCTAAGAGACAAATAGTGCAAGATAACTCACAATGATATTAATTGTGAATGTGACACAAAATTGGTAGTAAAAGATCAAACATGAAAGCTATCACCCTACTCAGACTTATAATGGTTTTTTTTTTGACAAATTCTTACCAAAAGAAGAATCCTTACCATTAAGTGGCTCATTTGTAGAAAATAACTATTCCAATGCCAAGGGATTTCCTAGAAAAATAATCTCCTTTTCTATAACATCTACCTTAAGCTACTTAGAGGCATAATTAAAGGTGACACTATGGTTTCCTCTTCCTCATCCCCCAAATTCTACTCATACAAGAAACAAGTATTTATACAAGGGGTTTCCATGTATCATATGTTTTTTAATTATATATATGAACTCTGATGATGACCATTAGAAAGCTAGAATTTATTATGAAAATATCTTCATAATATCAATAACTTATTTATTTTTATTTTTTTGAAATTGATAGCATTTACATTTAAAATTTATTTAAACTAAAACACATTTCAATTTGGGGAAATTACAAAAAAATATAAGATAGTTGGATTATTTGCATTTGATAAAACATCAAGATAAAAAACCCCTTAATAACAACACAAGGTGCTCAACAAATTGAATAAAATAAGCACAAACTCAACTTTTAACAATCCCAATAAAACAAGGCATACCTCTTCCTTCTCTTTCCCACTATCAAGCTCATGTGTCTAGGGTCAAAGAGGATTGGTAAAATCCATCTTAAAAAAGATAAAATATTCTCAACCAAATAAAGAAGCATTCAACACAAAAAAGTTCAAGAGCATGTTGTTATCTTACAACATATTTATGAGGAAAACAACAAGACATGCAAGAGAACTAACCCTCCTACAAGAAATAAGATAGAAAACTAGAAATAAGATAGAAAACTATCATCTCAACACTTTTCTTGCCAATGCTCAACAAGAGTTGGACCTAATCCAAGAAAAAATATACTTGGCCATAAAAGAATGGTTATAACTACATCTCACAAGAGGTTTCCAAGCAACATCCACACATCTCAACTCCAACTTTACACACCAACACAATTGTCCATCTCCATGCACTCCGTCCTCATGAAGTGAGCAATCAAGTTGGTGAAACACCCACCTCACATGCTAATATCTTTGACACTAATAGGCCCCCCCTTTCCCATGAAGAGGGTAGTCCTTCAAACACTATCTCAGTCCAGTTTGTTTTTCCATATGAGCAAGATTGATCTAACTCCACACCCAACACATTCAAGTGCAACACATGTGTTGAGCTATATCTAATTCATATACATTCATGTTGAGAAGATTTGAAACAACATAATATGAAGTGCATTAAAAAAAAGCATTGCTAATTTGTATTGTTGTTGGTTGATTCAATCCATGTAAGTTTATGTAATTATGTAAATTGTTAACACATTGTTGTATGCAAAGTAAAATGTTTTGACCTCACGATTTTTTTCTTTCAAGGAGAATGACTTTACTAAATTTTCCCTATATTGCACTTGAATATATGAGTTAATGAGTTTGACTCAAAATCTATGCAATTGAATCCTAATAAAACATCACAATTCTAATAAGTTTTATTTAACCTAGCATCAAAATTTTAACATATTGATTGTTAGGATTTACCAAAAGGCATATTTGAACTTTTAAAACATATTCAAACTTCTAATAAGCTTGATGTTTAAGATAATTTAATAACACAACTAGGATTTGATAGGATTTTCCTATGCACTTTTAAGCATTAGAGATTTAGTCTTGGAAATGAAATGTTATAAAAGTAGTCTTATCATAGAAAACATTTAGTACCAAAAAAGTTGATTTCTCACACTAAAAAGTGGTTTCACACCCCAAAATATAAAAAAATAATGAAAACAATTTATTATATCTTCAACCATATGATATTTATTATATCAATAATACTATTATTTTCCTTTCCATGCAAATATTGTGCTTCCTACAAATGTAAATGCTCTAGTAAATTATAACTTAATAATAACATCGGTTTTCATTTCATTTAATTTAACATTATATCTAACATATTTTGTATATAAATATATTCATGATAATATAAATCTAAATATTAAATTATCATCTAATCATAGAAATATTGTGTATGCATATATTTACACACATACATTACAATTTTCATTTAATGCATTTGCATCCCATGTATTTCCATTTAACATTTTAAAGCTACATATGTACATACATTTCACTTAGCTTAGCAACATAATACCTAGTTCATTTAAATCTTGTATATTTTACTTAATATAAGTACACAAAATAAGATTCATTAACAAAGTCTTAACTTCCTCATAAAATTATCAAAAAATTATATTAGTAATATAAATTACACAACAATAATAATGTATATGTGCCTTCCAAAATCTTTGCTTGACATGCTGATTTTTATGTTGAATATCTGTTTATTTTAATAGAAAGACAATACATATTTTAAAATCACTTGTTTAAATAGTAAATAGTTAAATAACAACATATACTTCATTCATCCATTACGTATTGGAGAATGAACTACAATGAAATCAAAGAGAGCTAATCACTTAAGGGTCACACACCCTTACATACATAAAAGAGGTTCTAGATCTTCAAATCCTCATTAATCCCAAATAAATTTTCATGTGATATCAAAAAATTCTAAGATGGATTGTTGAAAAGTAGGCCATACTTAAATTATAAAAAAAATCAAAACTCAATGATAAAACACTTAAATTATCTTACTTTTATTACCAAAAAACAAGCTTTTAAAAAGGCTTCAAGTTCATAGCAGGAGATATTATTTTGTTCTAGTTAGAGCTACATTGATACTATTAAAGCAACTTTTCTCTCAACAAGACCATGTTAACATTATATCTACAACATTAGAACAATTATCTATTTTAAAAAGAGAAAACTTGTAAAGTGGGAGAGGATTAAACACAAATCTCAAATGAAATTTACGGAATCAATAAAATCTTCCACTAGAGTGGCGATGGAAGAAGTTGGATTCCGAGCGGAACAGTTGGTTCTGATCTCCCCGTTGATGCCCGTCACTACACTCATCTGGCCCATTTTTGCCATGGCCAAAGCAAATTTTTGAAAGAAGAGATCTTGATCCAAGGCAAAGTCTTTGACAATTTGCTTGGTGCGAGAGTTTGTGTAAAGATCTTGATCAGAGGTGAAGAGACCCTGTCGATTCATGAGGTCCAAGTAATACTTGTTGTCAAATACATTGGGTGAGCGGATGTCTAGTACGGTGGTGTTGGTGGAATTTGTGGTTGGACAAGTGGCTTTCAAGTTTTTGGCGAAGCTCTTGTTGAGAGTGATGTCCTGTGTTGGGTATAGTCGTTCTGTGAATGATGAGCAATGGCTTATGCCTATGGTGTGCCCACCTGCACTCTCAAAAACAAAAACCAATTTATATAGTTAAAATTTATAAAATGAAATGTAATTTAATAAATATGTGCCATTTAACAAATAATCAAGTCATATTTTAGCTTTAATTCTGGAAGAGAAACAACCACAAAAGTTGTTTATAATTTCCATAAGTAAAATTTGGAGGCCCCTTGGTGCCACATCATCAAATCATCACTTAAGAACAATAATTAAAATTTTATATACACTAAGTACTATAAAATTTCAAATTTTAAATAATATTTAAATATGAAAAACCTTAAATAATAAACAACCACCATGTTGATTATTGACTTTTAAATAAAGTGGGTACGAAACCTGAAAGAGCCACAAGGTCAGTGGCATCAAGGCCTTTTGCAGCATAAGATTTAATAAGGGTTGAGGCATTGGAAGTTGGCCCTGGAAGGTTTGCAAGTGTGGCAGCTGTAGTGGCAAAGTTTAGGCTGTCCCTTCGTCCTAGTGGCACTTTGTATTTTGGTCCTCCAGCCTGTTATATAAAGTGATGATACAATACATTAAACAAATACTCTTCTTACATGTATGATAAATCCTCACAAATATTGTAGATATAATAAATAAATAATAATTTATTATTCCCAACTAGAATATCTATGAAAAAGATCACCTTACACTTAAAAACATGAATTAAAATACCACTAAAGAATTTATTGTTTAAAATACCACTATTTTAAATGGAAGAACATTAAGAAAAAAAAGATAAACTGAAAGACATAAAATTTCCATAGTTCATAACATGGGCTTGAAAAGATTTTCTATTTGAGTACAGCAATCCTTTTTATTATTATTTTGGATCAGGTTGATGAAAAAAAGTTCATGCACTCAAATCTTAAAACATTTCAAGACAACAGTAAGATTGCTTATAATTATAACTGTGTTTGTTTTTACATCAATGCATAGTGTGATTCATGTGTTTCATCATATATATATAATATTTTAAAGATGAGGAAAATATGTTGTTGCAAAAAAAACATTCAGTTACAACAAAAACAAGTTTGATCACTCATATAAATTGAAAAAATATTATATATTTTAAAGACATTAACATTATAATTACTGAATTTAACTGTAAATTTTTATTATACTGCTCAATATTATATATCTAAAAGAAAACCTATAATAAAAAATATATTTGTACATTTTCTTAAACAAAATGATAAAAACTGTAAAATTAATTAAACATGTAGATAACTTATGAAATAAATCACTAATTTATTACTCTTTTAATTTGAAATTAAGTTTTTGAGTATTTATTCTGTAAAATTTATCTAAAACCATTTTACTTCACAAATCAAGCAAAACCCACTTAACAATGCAGTTAAAAAATTATGAAATAAATTAATAACAGAAAATTTAAAATAAAAAACCTAAGGAAGATCAAACAACTAAAATTGCAAAAGAGGAATATCCACACTCTGCGTTATATGACAAAAGGTGCAGCTCTGTCTTAGTAAATTTATTAAAAAGACAGGAAATAGATCAAAAAATGTTAAAACTACTTAAAATCGTAGAAACATATATACCCCTGAGACGGAGTCGCGAGCTGCCAGAGCAGTGATATCAGCGCAGGACACGACGATACCGCAGGCTTTGTCCACACGCTTTTTAATGTCGTTTATTATTTCAAAAGCCTTCGCCCGCAGCGTTAAATTCGGAGGGGCATCTTGCTCACTCGGTCCGCTTGCTGATCCATCCAGCAGAACCGAACCATCACAGCCCTGTACAAAATCTTTCAACATTTAGCAGCAATCCAACAAACAAACAAACATGGCGAAACAAATAAATTACTTAAAACCCTACCTGAACAACTAAATTACTTAAAACCCCACCTGAACAAAACAGTCATGAAAGTGAAGACGTAGCAACCCGGCGGCCTGGGTGACATCCTCCTTCAAATAAAACTTAATCCGTTTCTTGACAATGGATTCCAGATTGGGGCAGGTACTCTTATAAAACGTCCATGACAGTCCATTTACGATAGGGGGGTCGGCATTTAGAGACAAAGCGTTCTCTGCTTCGGCGCAAGCAAGCGAAACAGAGAGAGCGAAAAGCAAACAGAGCACATAAACTTTCTCCATTAGAAAAAATACAGAGCTTAGATGTCTCAGAGAAGAAGCGGAGGGTGGGTATTTAACAGCTCTGAGAGTGTGAAAGTCACACGCCGGCTGGCTTGGGTCAAGGAGGATCAGAACAGACGTCAGGACTCAGATTTGATGACTTCTTTTAATTTTCTCTTACATCGAGGAAGAAACTTACAATCCGATAAGAATCCTTTCCAAGCTGTATTCCATCAAAAGTGGCTTTTTCCTTCGCCGCGTTAAAAACCAGCACGTGCTCAACTGGGCGGCTGTTTATGTGGGGTCCACCTTGAGGCAAACAGGCAGGAATCCGTATATCGAGCACGATGTGTCTTTTGTTTAAGATTGCTTTTCAATGATCACGTGGTCTAATGATAAAATCAATTTATTTTATTTTAAAATGTCTGAGTATTTATTATTCTATTATCTGATTATAATTCTATATCTAACTCTAATTCTAATTGTAACCCTTACCCAAACTCTGATTTTAACCATAAACCTATATCTAACTCTAACATTGATTTTAATTATAATCCTAAACCTTACCCTAATATGGACCCTACCCCTAAACCTAATTCTATCTCTATTTCTCACTATAATCCTAACCCTACCCTTAACCTTAACACTATCCTTAAACTTAAGCTTGACCTTAACTCTAATGTAAACCTTAATCTAAAACCTAATCCTAACTCTAATAATTTAATGTCTTTCATGTTGTGTTACGAATACTACTAGTATATATATATATATGCTAGTTTATTTAGTTGAAAGTAGTTTGCATGTTCAATTTTTTTCTTTTACAATTAATAATTGATATATTGTTGTGTAAGTTGTATGTGGGTTGAAAGTAATATGTTGTAGGTATAAATCTTATAAATCATATGTCATAGGATATGGTGTTTTGTAATTGTAATGAAAATGATTGATGGAGGGGTTGAAAACAAGTAAAAATCCGATTTTTTTTCTTTTTAAATTTTTTTTTTTTTGGTTCCAAACCGCTACCATGTACAATATTTGAAAATGATTAATAGAATGGTAAATTCTTTTATGAAAAAATAGGAAGGTTTGAATTTGAACCTTTTACTTATAAATGATCTATAAACAAATAACTGTTGTTATGCAAATACTACAAAAATGAATCATTCAAATTACTGATATTTATTATATAATTCTACAATAATGATGACTTAATTAGACATGGATATTTTAACAATTTTTTTATTTTATTTAAATTAAAGTTAAAATCATGATTGATTAAACGTTTATTTTCTATTAATCAAAATTTATCCAAAACATTTACGTAATTTGTTTTTGTAACACTGCCAATTACTGTTTTCTCCACCATCTTGAAAGAGTCATCGTTTTTTTTTTGTGGCTGAAATTGAGTTCGAAAACAAGGCCTATTAAACACAATTATCCAATTTGAGACGTCTGGCAAGATTGTGGGTCCCACACTCAACAACTCCGAGTGGTTGATATAATTTAATTGAAATATCTTTGCAAGTGACGCGCAAATTTCGAAGAAAAAGAGGTCATCTTATCCAGAAGCTATTAATTAGCATTTAGAGCGCGTCGTACGCCAATTGGTCATTGTACGGATATAATTACTGGGTTTGTAGAGCGTATGGGAAAAGATTAAACGTACTGTACGGTGATTTAAATACTATCCAGAAGATGGGCAATATAAGGCGTAGACTCATTCCAGATATCTTGGAATGTATGTACACCGTCCCTTGCAGCAGTTATACGAGTCTCTTTTAACAAATATGTTTTTTTTTGTCGGCGGTGAGTCCCACTTGCACCTACTCTTTAGAAACCCAAAACAAAATATCTTCGTTGAACTTCACATTACGCTGTGTAATGAATAGGGGCCTTTTAATATTCTCACCATTAATGTATTAATGATTCTTCAATTCAACTAACATGATGTCTATCCAAATACAAAAGTTTAAGAATTGTAAAAGGAAAAGGATTTGAAGGTGGGCCCAGTGGTAAAACTTGGGATTTTTTCAACACCGCCTCAGGTTTGAGCCTCATGTTTTCCAAGAGTGGCCTTGCAATTAATTATATAAAGACAATATTATTAATAAAAAAAAAAAATCATTATAATGGAATCAGATAAATAGGTTTTTTTCTTCTAATTGTAGACATTCAATTTATAATTTTAGTTAATAGAGAAAGTATTGGAGTCTTCATAATTATAGATGGCAGCAAAACAATGAACATAGTCTTCAATAGTTATATAGAAGAAATATTGGTAACATATGGTGTTTGTACTTTCTCAATATTTGTCCTATTATTATTGTGGGATGAATGGACAATTTAGATATTTTCTTTGTTTTCTAGTAATAGATCTAAGTGTTCAGTATTTTGAAAATTCATTCCACAATTCAAAAATATATATTTGTGAATTTTTTTTGCTTTGATTTTTAATCTTAAAAGTTTATTTTTGAAATCTATTAAAATAAACATAATAAAATATTAGAAAAATGATTTGTATGCTTAATACAAGTTACATCAAAACAATGTGAATGTAAGGATAACTTTGTCGTAACGATTAGTTTAATGACTTACATGTTGTTAACGTGTGAAGAAGTGGTTGGTATTTTTGTTATCAAAAGCAATAAAATGAAGAACTCCACAATCCATTAAGAATGCTTTAGTTATTAGAGGTATGTAACAATATAATATCCAAAGTTTTTATCAACATAATATTTTGTATTCAATTATTTATCTTATAAGTGAGATGTATTAATAAAACATAGTTGTTCTTAAACAATTTTTTTGAAGCTTATTCATAAATTTATGAAAATAATCAATAAAATACAGTACAAAGTATATAAAGATCACAAAACCATTGAAACAAAGGTGTTATTGTGTAATTTCATCTAATCTTTACAATATTGGTGGTTATGAAATGAGTGGAGAGATGAGCCCATCAAGTTTTTGTACGATCATCATAAGTGTTTTTTATTGCAACACCAATAACACATGCAAATGGTCTCCCACGAGGTCAACTACATAAAAGATAGAAATTATGTGATGTAGCACACCATCAATCACTTAATCCCACTCAAATATCTGAGCCATGAATGCATGTGATAATAATTTGAGAATCTTTTACTATCACTTTAGATGGATAATCCCGTTAGAGGGGGTTAAACTCAACCCCTAGCAAATTATTTTCGGGGTTAAACTCAACCCCTAGCAAATTATTTTCGGGATTAAACTCAAGCCCTAGCAAATCATAATAATTTAGATCCATTAGGTTAAAATATTTTGCATTCACTTATTTTTTATGAAAATCCTATTTTAATATGGTTGAAGAATTTACACATATCATCTTCCAAGACAACTACATAGTGATCTACATGATTAGCGAAAGGATAAGTAGCAAAATATATTGTTTATTGCTCTTGTACATACCTAATATTATCCACACCTAACTACACTCAATTTTATCTCATTGTAACATTAATTAAATAAAGTCAACCATCTAATTAACCTTTCCAATCATCTTCCAAATCATTATTTGAATAAATCATAATTATTTATTTAATTAATTTATCATCTAAACTTGTTTCCTCTATAATTCACCCTTCATTAATAAAAATTGTATTCATCCTTCATATCATCATCCTAAAAAAAAATAACAAACTATTTATTTAATTTATCTCCCCCTCAATTAATTAGTTAGCTAAAACTAATTAGTTGACTAATTAATCTAATCAATCATTTTTCATATCTATCCCACTTATTTAATTTTTTTCATCTAATCATATCCATCAATCATACTTATTTTGATTTAGTGTTATTGTTGTTATGAAGTCCTTTAGGTCATATGTAACTTTTGGGGATAAGCCCTGTAGAGTTAGATTTTGTGCCAAGGGATTAAGCTACATAGCAGTGCTAAGTGCTTTCCTTTCACAAAGTGGTTGTGGTATAAATTTATTTGTTATTAGGTGACCCCAAAATACTGTCCCACTTTTTGGTCAAAATGGGACATTGAAATCAACATTTTTCGCTTTTGAACACCTATAGCAATTAAAACATTAATAATTTGAAGATGATAACTGTGTGCGGTTAAAATAAGTGTAGCAATATGATAAAACTAAACACACATTCATGCAATGTATTACATAAAAATAATCGAAATAGTAGAATTAAATGAGCACAACTATCCTTTCAAATCATTCCATGGTTCTCTAATCTTAAGGACCTTCGAAATTCATGCTCTCAGATCTATTAAACGGTGCACATGAACCTGTAAAGATGACAATCTAAGAAATGAGAATCTATTATGCAATGCAAACTATATGCCTACATCACTATATTTTTGGATTTTTGATGCTTAAATGTTGAATGTTCTATGATGAAATATTGATTACTCAAATGATGCTAAAATTGATAGTGTAAATCTAATAGTAATGTTGTATTAAAGATGCAATGACTAAGCTACTAAAATTGAAATTGCCATAATAACTCTAAATGAACTAAAATGTTAAAACTTAAATATAATACTCTCAAAATTCTCTCAAATTGCACTAAGAATTATGAAGAATAAGTTTGTAAGCTAAATCTATATGAAAAGCTATAGAAATGCTCTCTACTTATAAATTTTTCCAAGCTCAAGATGATGTGGCAAAGACAGACGGTCGAGATTGTGATCCTGAGGCATCAGCGGTTGAGCACAAAGAGGTTGGAGAGAATCAGGGAGGTGGTTCCCTTCAAGCAAACACCTTGCCGAGTGTCGAAGAGAATCAGAGGAAAGAAGAAGCCATGTGTCCCAAGTGGTTTCAAATTTGTTGCAAGTTTGTTGATGATAATGGGTAAGTGTAAGAAGTTGAGTCCACGAAACATGGAAGTTTTTGCCTTAGCCAAAAAAATGAAATCGGTATTGCAAAAATGGGTTCCTGTTTAGGTTCGGATTCTCGAGCCTAAAATCAAAAAATGGGATCCCGTATTTTAAAAAACGAGATCCCGCTTTTCAAAAAATGGGATCTTGTTTTGTAAAAGCATAAAAAAATGATTTTTGAATAAAATGGGATCCCGTTTTTTAAAATTTGAAATTGGTTTTGCTTTGTGGTCAGGTTTTTGCCTCGGATTTTGGTTCGGGAAAAGCATTGGGAATTCGAACCTAGGCCTTTAACCTAGTTTGACTTGCAAGTTGAAGGTTCTAACAATGTTAGAGAAAAGTATCAAGTTTGGAAATATGGCTGACAATTTTTTTTGTAGAATTTTTTGACGAAATTAAAACCCATTTTAGATGAGACAATGCAAATTCCAAATATGTAATTTTTTTTACAATTGGATTATTTTTTCTATTTTTCAATTAATTTCTGATGAAACGGGTCCATAAACTTTAAATATCAGGGTTTTTAACTATTTTAATAACTTTTGATCAACATAACATTTTGACGAACGAATTGCACGAGAGCAAACTTCAGACAATTCTTTTCAATTAAAAAAATGATAATTTTAGGTCATCTTATGTGTGTCGTACATGATGATTTTTCAAAACGACAAATATGCCTAATAAAAAATTAACAAAAATAAAATATTCAATTAAAAATTACAAAAAAATATCGAAAGCAAGCTTTAGTGCGTCACAAATCTTTTCCCAAAAAGATTTAGAAAAATACGATAATTTAGGTCAAAATATGGATATCCTACACGTGCATGGTATGGTAAAAAAAAGATACTTTTAAACA